>OX439132.1:47340856-47425070 GCA_949318235.1 Ecdyonurus torrentis
CTAGAACTCAGGATCGAATAGCACTAACAAGTCATTACTGACCCTTAGCGTTTTTTATAACTACAATTATCTCAAATTAAATTATAAAAAGTGAGAAAAATGATATTTTTTGCCCATGTTCAAAACCCGTTAAATATTTGAAATCTAAATAAATCCCTCGAAAACCTAATACATCCTATAGAAGACACTTTTTTGTTTGACAATAAGAAAAAGATCGGAAAAAAGTGTTGCTTTTTGAGAAAATCGTATTTCAAAATGGCAGGAATTCATTTTTTTTCAATTTCAAAAATTCCCGCAAAATTCATTTTTGAATACAAAACACAAAACATATTCCTAGCTTTATTATTTTAGATCATAATTATTTTTGAAAGTCAAAAAGGTTTCAGAGCATGCTCAATTTCAGTTTGAGCTGCTTACTAATTTTGTTAAGCTCCTTATAGAAAAATTTCTTTTTATAAGCGTGCTAAGTAATTTGTTAAGTCATTCATACATGTCATAAACACATACATACATACGTACGTACGTACATACATACATACATACATACATACATACATACATACATACATACATACATACATACATACATACATACATACATACATACATACATACATACATACATACATACATACATACATACATACATACATACATACATACATACATACATACATACATACATACATACATACATACATACATACATACATACATACATACATACATACATACATACATACATACATACATACATACATACTATGCAATTTAACTTTGATCAGTTCACTATTCAACCTGTAAATATCTCAAAAGTACGTTCTGCATTTTTTAAAATTAAAACAAAGGCTAAAGGTAATGATGGTTTAAATATTGATTTAATTCTTCCAATTTTAAATGCAATTCTTCCTACTATCACTGCACTGTTTAATAAATGTATTAATTTCAATTGTTTTCCAGCGGCATGGAAACAAGCCATTGTTACACCTCTATTGAAAAAACAAAATCCTACTTCTCTTTCTGATATTAGACCCATTTCAAACTTAGATGTTTTTGGAAAAGCATTTGAAATTTTAATAGATAACCAAATCTCTGAAATATTTAAACAATAATTTATCATTACTTTCACCCTTTCAGTCTGGAAGGAAGGAAGGAAGGAAGGAAGGAAGGAAGGAAGGAAGGAAGGAAGGAAGGAAGGAAGGAAGGAAGGAAGGAAGGAAGGAAGGAAGGAAGGAAGGAAGGAAGGAAGGAAGGAAGGAAGGAAGGAAGGAAGGAAGGAAGGAAGGAAGGAAGGAAGGAAGGAAGGAAGGAAGGAAGGAAGGAAGGAAGGAAGGAAGGAAGGAAGGAAGGAAGGAAGGAAGGAAGGAAGGAAGGAAGGAAGGAAGGAAGGAAGGAAGGAAGGAAGGAAGGAAGGAAGGAAGGAAGGAAGGAAGGAAGGAAGGAAGGAAGGAAGGAAGGAAGGAAGGAAGGAAGGAAGGAAGGAAGGAAGGAAGGAAGGAAGGAAGGAAGGAAGGAAGGAAGGAAGGAAGGAAGGAAGGAAGGAAGGAAGGAAGGAAGGAAGGAAGGAAGGAAGGAAGGAAGGAAGGAAGGAAGGAAGGAAGGAAGGAAGGAAGGAAGGAAGGAAGGAAGGAAGGAAGGAAGGAAGGAAGGAAGGAAGGAAGGAAGGAAGGAAGGAAGGAAGGAAGGAAGGAAGGAAGGAAGGAAGGAAGGAAGGAAGGAAGGAAGGAAGGAAGGAAGGAAGGAAGGAAGGAAGGAAGGAAGGAAGGAAGGAAGGAAGGAAGGAAGGAAGGAAGGAAGGAAGGAAGGAAGGAAGGAAGGAAGGAAGGAAGGAAGGAAGGAAGGAAGGAAGGAAGGAAGGAAGGAAGGAAGGAAGGAAGGAAGGAAGGAAGGAAGGAAGGAAGGAAGGAAGGAAGGAAGGAAGGAAGGAAGGAAGGAAGGAAGGAAGGAAGGAAGGAAGGAAGGAAGGAAGGAAGGAAGGAAGGAAGGAAGGAAGGAAGGAAGGAAGGAAGGAAGGAAGGAGGGAAGGAAGGAGGGAAGGAAGGAAGGAAGGAAGGAAGGAAGGAAGGAAGGAAGGAAGGAAGGAAGGAAGGAAGGAAGGAAGGAAGGAAGGAAGGAAGGAAGGAAGGAAGGAGACTTACATTTAAGAAATGAATCTTCTAAACAAGTTCTTTCCTGAATTGTTTCAATTGATAAGATCTTTAGTCCTACGCTACAACATTCTTTCTTAGCTTGTTTATAAGACATCTGTAAAGAAAAAAAAATTAAAGTTTTTGAATTTTTAAACCACATTTTACATATATTAATTTATAAATATATTACATTTATATATTTTATCATTATATGTATAAAAAACCATTTTTGAATTTTACTAGTACTAAAATCATTACTTAGGTTTTTATTTATAATGTTAATTTATCTAAAATAATTTTAGTAAATAATATTCTTGAAACGTTAATTTTACCTACTTTGTAAGCTATGCAATGCTTTTAACATCATTTTTTAATGCAGTGCATTATAGATGTGTTTTTTAGTAGGATAAAATTGATGCAAATAACTTGTAAAAGTTTCACATAGAAAGCTTACGTTAGAAAATGAAAAGAGAAAACTTTCAAACTTTATGATGAGTGATGACATTTAAAAATTAACAGCATTTAACTGACACACATTTTTTAAACAATAAAATGTGATAAGAGCAAAATTTTAAATAAAATTAACAGAGGTTGTTATGGGACTACAACTTAAATGAATCAACAATTAATAACCAGCATGATGACGTCACAAAGTTGTCACTATTTTCGAGATTTCTGTTATGCTTATGTATCACTGTGCAAAAGTCCAGATTTTAATATAATTAAAAGTTTTTAGGTCAATTTTGCATTCACAAAATAACTCGAGTGATCACTGACGTCACAGTTATAATATTTTAAGTGCTTGGACCAGGCAAACTGTGACGTCAGTGAAGGCTCGTGTTAGTTTGCAAAACGATAATATATTAAAAATCAATGAATTTGGCAAATTCAACGTTGATTTTTAGGTTTGTAAGCATATCAAAGAACTTTTTTGTTCAAGGTGTCCAATGCCTTTTACTATAGAAACATTTGTAGGTTATTGCACATCTTTCAGGATGAGTACACGTTTATGAGGTTACAAGGGGCTACCAAAGGTTTTTGGGTAATCAATTTGTTGACTCAAGAATGTTTTTATCTTATCATCTAAACCCTCAAACGTACTATTTAACATATTAATATATTTACTTAGGTTTGATTATTATTTTTTTAATATTGTTTTTATTATTTCTCTCCCCTCGACATTGGTGTGGAAAGTCCAGTCCAGTAAACCCGAATTTTATTATAAGAAGCTAAATTTTTTAGAAAATGCTATATTTATAAAAGTTTATGATAAAATAGTTTAAATTTTTTAATTGCATTGTAATATTGATAAAATTAATAAATGAAATTTCGTCTGTCCATAAGAAATACCTTATCCGTGAATCATAACTTTCTAGGTATAAGAAAGGTCGTGTGTCTAAGGTTAGAAGAAATGGAGCATATGATGTGCAATTGTGCCATTATGAAGAAGAAGAAGAAGAAGAAGAAGAAGAAGAAGAAGAAGAAGAAGAAGAAGAAGAAGAAGAAGAAGAAGAAGAAGAAGAAGAAGAAGAAGAAGAAGAAGAAGAAGAAGAAGAAGAAGAAGAAGAAGAAGAAGAAGAAGAAGAAGAAGAAGAAGAAGAAGAAGAAGAAGAAGAAGAAGAAGAAGAAGAACTAAGCAAAAAAAAACTTTTTATGATGTGAATTGTTGCTAGCAAATTTTACATTTATAAGATAAGAAAACTAAAATATAAAGATTAAAAATCTGCAGTATTCCTTCTTATGTCTCGACTTTCATCGTCCACAATTTTAAATATTTTGTACAAAAAAATAATAAAAAAATTATTATTATATTATATTATATTATATTATATTATATTATATTATATTATATTATATTATATTATATTATATTATATTATATTATATTATATTATATTATATTATATTATATTATATTATATTATATTATATTATATTATATTATATTATATTACATTACATTACATTACAATACATTACATTATAATATATTATTATATATAAAAAATATATATAATTCATAATAATAAATCTATTATATAAATAATAATTAAAAATTCTAAAAAAAATCACTTTTTGGAATTGCTCAAAACTTATAAAATTTTTGGGCTTACTCTTAATTGGGAAATTACAAATGGTCAAAAAGTTGCTTGTGCAGATATGATTTTATTAATGTAATTTACATTGAAAGCTAAATTTTTGAGTGAACAGCCATACAGGTCCGCAAGGTGAGCGTCAGATCGGCATCATCGCCTTTGATTGTGCGCGAGTAATCTATCCTATTGTTTCGTTAATTCTTCGTCTGTGTCTTGTTAATTATAACCACTTTATTTCCAACTATCTGTTCTTCCTTTTCCACTAAAAAATCCTATCGCACACAATCTCTATTATCATAAAATCATCCTCAAAAGTGAACCTGGTAGGCGAGTACCACCATTTTGAAAATTCAACCATGTGGGTTTGCTTCTCCCAACATGACAGGAGTTGTCCGCATTCCAAAAACCTAATATTCTTTCCTTTGTTTTAATGTTTTCTCTCCCCCTCTTGACTTCATCATCCATATCAAGTACTCCAACCACAAGTGCACTGAATTAGAGACTGAGTAGAACTATAAAGAAAGCAAATATAGAACTTTACAAAGTTAAAAAAAAGTAAAGAAGAAAGCGAAGAAATTGTAGTGAAAAAAGTGGGGGAAAAAAGTAGAAATAACCAGTGTGGTAACATATAATGCAGATCCTGGCCTCTCTGGCCAAAAATTACTTAATTAGACCCAATTAGCAGATCTTGGCAGCATAATCGAAAGATTTTGCCAACGACAGAACAGAACGGAATCTGTATGTATACAGAATCCTGTTCGTTTTGTCAACCCAGAACAGAAGAAGAACAGCCATACAGGGTCGCGGACATCTACATACCTGCTCTATATAAAAATTATGAAAGGTAATCCCTTTAATAGTCGATCACTTTGGAGTACAAATTTTATTAACCAGAGAGGTTGCACTAATAAATAGCCATTTTTTCCATTTATTTATTATTAGAACACAATATGCATCACTTTTGATTTTTTATGCAATTTCATATAATATATACTAGCTTTAATGACAAGCAATAAAAAAGATCAACAAAATACGCGTCTGGTTTGTTAAGAAAGAAATAAAACCAAATACAATACCATAATTTAAAAAAAAAAAAACGAGTGAAATCTGGTATAAGATGTAATGTTTATAATTTGCCTATGCTTTACAATATATTTAAAGCAAATATTTATCTCTGAAAGATTTTCAAGAATGTGTTAGGAAATAAAAAAATCTAGTATACGTTTATTTTTAAAAATCGTGTTTTAAAATATTATAAAGATAGTCTTTTTCCGTTCTGCGAAGCAGTGAAGCTCGATAAGTGATTTCAGTTTTTCTATTTCAGTTTTGATAAAAAAATTATATTTTAATTGGTTTCAGTTATACATATGACGAGATGAGAAGAGATATACTATTAAAAATATAAATCATTAGATTCATTTTTCTCTTATAATAATTGTCATCTATATAATATAGCATCTCTTGCTCTATTTTTTCTAACTAAAGTTACACGGCTTCTGTTATGTTTAAAATGCTTAAAAATTGTAAAGGCTGTTAATCTTTTTCTGATGGACTCAAGTAAATTTAGTAAACAATCTTTCATTATAACAACAATTGCGATAAAAATGTTTCATTTATTTTACTATAAAGCTTAATAAATTTAGAATCGTCTATAAAAATTTGCGTTACACACAATGAGTCTAACCTTTTAATCTTTTATTATGAATACTGAGTGTACTGTTCTAGGCTCGGACTTCCACGCACAGATATTAGTTCGGCATCTTGAGGATTATATTAAAAATTACAAAATTTAAGTGTTTAACACATAACCTCGTGCCAGTCATAGGGTATATTAATTCTTGTTAAAGTTGACACCATGTAAAATAACTCAATTACATTGGTGGCATAGGAAAAACCACTCATTTTGCCAGATTAAAAACACCATGCAGTATTTTTGAGACAATTGCTGCTGTTAAAAGCTTGAATTAGTATCTCAAGTATGTGAGAACAGTATATCTGCTGTCGTTTCTTCTTTCTGCGCATGCGTAGTAAGAAGAAACAAAAGCGGATGTGACCAAAGTCAGCCTCAAAACCGTTGATCCTTACTAGTCAATGGTTGAGAGAGGCAGCTTCGATAAAAAGCATTTTTTAACTACGAAGACAACAACTGTTCAACTATAAGCAATTTAGCCCATAACCACTTCCATTTCTTCTCAATACGCATGCGCAGTAAGTTATACAGGAAGAGGATGGGACTAAATAGCTTGTAGTCAGCTTAAAAGCAGTTGTTGCTTTATTATTCAATTGACATCAACTATTAATCTGATAAAGACATTTTAGGACATTTGAAATGTTTTCATATTTTTTGATCATCTATATCTGAAATATGAATTATCATGCAAGATAATTATAAAAAGATTTAGGAACCGGTGAATTTTTGTAAATATAGGTTCTATTTGCACATAGCAGTCTGCCTAGTGGAGTGTAGCCTGCAGGCATCACTGTAACATTATTTTAATAATCATGTATTGAACTAAATTAAACACACACACACACACAGACAGATATATACAGGTAAGATATTTATGAACTATTTCATACGTATATGATCAAAAAGGTATCTTCATGTCACAGATTTGCTTCATAATAAATTATAATGTAGCCACACATCTGAAACTTTGTTGTACCAAATATTTCTGTTTCCCGATGAAAACTGTAATTTTGGGAGCAATTTGAACAGAGGGACCTCCGAATCGTTAATTTTTTTCATTGATTTTTTGCCACTTTCAAACTGCAATATCTTTTTGTTTCATGATGTTAGGTTAAGTTTGTAATTTTTTACTGAAAGTAAACTGTCATGACATACGGTTTTAGTAATTTTAAAAAAATATATTATACAGGGTGTCCGCGAAAAAATCACCAAAATGCTAAAATACCTCGATTTTGACAAAATTAAAACTGCTTAATTTTTGCAAAATAAACTTTAAATTTCCCAAATTATGCACTTTTACAATTAGTTGAGTGTATTTAAGTAACATTTACCCTAAAAAAAAATTTTTTGCTGTTCATGAATACGAGTAGGGATTTGCTGAAAATGGGTCTGTGGGCAAAAAAAGGGTCATTTTGACCCCTAAACTCTCGATGCACACTACGGATATTTTTGATCTGATGGTGGGATATATTAGTGCAGATAGTCTATTTTTTGGGACATATCAGAAAGTTACAAGTATAAAGCTTTATCTTAGTTATTCAGCGCAGAGAAGTTTACGACGTTTTCTGTGTCCCCGCTGTACTACAGCAGTATTGAGAGGAGCATTATAAATTATATTTAGTTGGTTTTAAGTTTCAAACTTATCTCGTAACTTCGTAAAACAATGCTTGTTACTGGTGGTGACATATATCCAATCAGAAAAGCGCGAGAAAATGGCCGGAAACATTTAAATGTCCATCTTTTAAGTGGTTGTAAAAAAAAAAATATTGTGTTTCAATCGAGAAATTAAAATGACAGATATATTCCACACTTTTGAGTGTTTTAAGCTATTAGAAACCATAAATTAAATTAGAAATTAATAAATAATACATAATAAAAAAAATTAAAAAAAAAGGAAAAATGGATAAATGCCGCGTCTACATACGCGTGGATGAAAATCCCTATTTAGAACTAGCATTTCAAAACAGTTCTGAGCGTTCATTTTTTTATATTTATTTATTTTAGTATTTATTTATTTTGTTTAATACAAAATAAGAAATTTGAATATTGCATTTTAGACACATGCAATTTACAATACAAATTACTATAAAGTATTTATTATTAAATAATAATTAAGATCCATAGTTTATCAGATGTTTTTGAACATAAATATTTATGCACGTAATTAAAAAATAACAACAATTATGCTCTTGATATCATATTATTGTTATCAATGTATACATACAGTATACACAAAAACAAATCTTCACGATTGTCAGCCATTAGTTTTTTCACATTTTACGTGACTGGAACTTAGTATTATGTAAAAATAGTTCAATTTTCTAACTAAAAATAATATTCATTGTTTACGGTGAATCAAAAATAATAAATATAAAGAAAATATTTATACACAAAATTAATGTTTAATCTAGAATTAAAAAAAAAAGTAAATAAATAAAACTGGTTAAAAGGCGCATATAACGGCTTTTCAGTCATAATTAAGCATATTTGCGGAAATATATTAATACAGCCTCTAAATATTTTTTTTCTATCAAACCTCTAGACGAGGTACAACTTATGATTAACATTTCTCCCGCATATGCCAAATTTCTTATGCCACAGTTTTTATGTTGGCGATTTAGGGCACAATTTGGGCAGCTTTGGGCAATTAGTCCCAGAATTTGGGCAGCTATTTGTCAAAAGTTATAAGACTTTTAAATATGTGACCTTAAAAAACATTTCTCTCGCATATGCCAAACTTGTATTTTTAGCCTATATCTGCAAATGTGGGCTCTTTATTTAGGGCAGGGCTTCAATAATTTTGGGCAATGTGTTTTAATGGTGAAAATGCATTAGTTCAGATTAAAATCTTATTTCAGCTAAATTTTGTATGACGTCACCCGAGTAAACATTTCTGCCGCATATGCCAACTCTTTATCTTTTTGGGCACCTAAAACAAAATTGTTATTTCAATTAAATAAAATGAGGACAAATTTGGGCACCCTATTATTATATATAAAAATTACATAAAGCCACTAAAAACAGTAAAATTAAAAATTGACCTATGACGTCATCAAATATCATTTCGCTCGCATATGCCATAGTGAAATATTTTGGGCGCAGAAAAAAAAATATGCAGTTTAACAAAGTCCAATTAGGGACAATTTGGGCAGGCAATTGTATTCCTCTACACCTAATAGAAATGGAAGAAAAAAATAATACATAACATGTGTGTGACGTCACCAAAAATCATTTCTCTCGCATATGCCAATCCAAGAAATTTTGGGCGGTGAACAGAAATAAATGAGAGTAAGAAACTTAATGAAAGAACATTTGGGCAGCTAATTTCAATTCTCTATGCCTGTACTAGATATCTAAAAAAATATATTGAATATTGGAAGGAGTGACGTCATCAAAACATTTCACTCGCATATGCCAGCACTAAATATTTTGGGCCGTGCAAACACAAAATGAGTCTAAAGCAAGCTGAAGTAAGTAAAATTAGGGCAGCTAATCTTAGTTCTCCATTACTAATAGAAAAAATTAAAATAATATTTAAGTGACCGATATTTTCATGTTTTAGCGCGAAATATTTAAATTAATAATTTTTAAACAAATGTTCAAGTATTTCACATTTAATTTTTTTAACTTGAAATGAACAAAATAATAAACATAATAATATAAATTATAGAATTGAAAGCATATGAGACCGTAGATCCTATTGATATGAGAGCGAGTGAGCGAGCCAGATGCAGAGAAAGAAGGAGATTTTTATTTATAAACTTAACGAAAAATAGAAAAAAATTACTAGCTATTTTTCTACAATTTCTTTTAAATGTGGAAAAAATCGCAATTTTTTTTTAATTAAAATTAGCTATATCTTTCAGGTGGTTAATATTAATTACCCACTGGTCAGCCTTTTTCTGCCAACCTGACGACAGACTGCAGCTCTCTTATGACTTTTAGAGTAGTGACTCGTTTATTAAGATTAGTGAGGACTTACAATACAACTCCTTTTTACTTTTACCTGATACATTGCTACTAAAATATTGTGCCTCTAAAAACAAAAATTTTAAAATAAATTTATTATTTTTAATATAACATAAAATATAGCAATTGTGCAGTAGAGTAAAGTGCATGCATTATTGAGGAAATTCAGATAAAAATATGCTAGATATTTGTTATTTATATATTTTGTATTTGCATATAGAAAAAAAAACATTTTTATCATTTTATATAAAGAATTTTACTTTATATCAAAATTACTGAAATTTAAATAGTTATATACTTTTTATTTTTCATTTGTATAGTTTTATAATGAAAGGACTGATAGGTAATATTCTAAATTAAATTGAAGTTAGTTGCAATTTAAAATTTCTAAATTTTTAATATAAAAAAAAAGCGTGGAATTGTCTCTCTCTCTCTCTCACTTATCAATAAAATCTACGATCTCATGATATGCTTTCAATTCTATAATTTATATTATTATGTTTATTATTTTGTTCATTTCAAGTTAAAAAAATTAAATGTGAAATACTTGAACATTTGTTTAAAAATTATTAATTTAAATATTTCGCGCTAAAACATGAAAATATCGGTCACTTAAATATTATTTTAATTTTTTCTATTAGTAATGGAGAACTAAGATTAGCTGCCCTAATTTTACTTACTTCAGCTTGCTTTAGACTCATTTTGTGTTTGCACGGCCCAAAATATTTAGTGCTGGCATATGCGAGTGAAATGTTTTGATGACGTCACTCCTTCCAATATTCAATATATTTTTTTAGATATCTAGTACAGGCATAGAGAATTGAAATTAGCTGTTCAAATGTTCTTTCATTAAGTTTCTTACTCTCATTTATTTCTGTTCACCGCCCAAAATTTCTTGGATTGGCATATGCGAGAGAAATGATTTTTGGTGACGTCACACACATGTTATGTATTATTTTTTTCTTCCATTTCTATTAGGTGTAGAGGAATACAATTGCCTGCCCAAATTGTCCCTAATTGGACTTTGTTAAACTGCATTTTTTTTTTTTTTGCGCCCAAAATATTTCACTATGGCATATGCGAGCGAAATGATATTTGATGACGTCATAGGTCAATTTTTAATTTTACTGTTTTTAGTGGCTTTATGTAATTTTTATATATAATAATAGGGTGCCCAAATTTGTCCTCATTTTATTTAATTGAAATAACAATTTTGTTTTAGGTGCCCAAAAAGATAAAGAGTTGGCATATGCGGCAGAAATGTTTACTCGGGTGACGTCATACAAAATTTAGCTGAAATAAGATTTTAATCTGAACTAATGCATTTTCACCATTAAAACACATTGCCCAAAATTATTGAAGCCCTGCCCTAAATAAAGAGCCCACATTTGCAGATATAGGCTAAAAATACAAGTTTGGCATATGCGAGAGAAATGTTTTTTAAGGTCACATATTTAAAAGTCTTATAACTTTTGACAAATAGCTGCCCAAATTCTGGGACTAATTGCCCAAAGCAGCCCAAATTGTGCCCTAAATCGCCAACATAAAAACTGTGGCATAAGAAATTTGGCATATGCGGGAGAAATGTTAATCAACTTATGCTAGTTATTTATATATTTACAATGCATTTATACTGAATTTACACTCCCGAGACTTCCGAAACCCTATCATAAGATTCACGGGTTCTTCCATGGCCTGGCAAATTATTTCCGGTGGACAAAGTTTATTGATAAACTTTGCCTCTGCCGGGAATCTAGCACTAAATATGAACTAAACATTATACTGTATAATATTGCAATGACAGAAAGCAATATTAAAAAAAAAAAAACAAAGAAAAAAAAACTTGTGAGCGGAAGGAAAATCAAAGAAAATATAGATTACGAATTTCTTTTCCGTGTAATATTACTACATTATTGCTGTTTACTTGCAAAACAACTTTTTTTTAAGTTCAAAAATGTCACTAGCTTGTGTCTTATACGCGTAAATTAAATGTCTTATTTTATATAATGAATAAATATAAAATATAAATGCTCAGAACTGTTGTGAAATGCTAGTTCTAAATAGTGATTTTCATCCACGCGTATGTAGAATCGGCATTTTTCCGTTTTTTCCTTTTTTTTTAATATTATTTTTTTTTTATTATATCTTACTTATTTATTTATTTCTAATTTAATTTATGGTTTCCAATAGCTTAAAACACTCAAAAGTGTGGCTTATATGCGTCATTTAAATTTCTCGATTAAAACACAATAAATGTTTTTACATCCACTTAAAAGATGGACATTTAAATGTTCCCGGCCATTTTCCCGCGCTTTTCTGATTGGATATATGTTACCACCGGTAACAAGCATTGTTTTACGAAGTTACGAGATAAGTTTGTAACTTAAAACCGACTAAATATAATTTATAATGCTCCTCTCAATACTGCTGTAGTACAGCGGGGACACAGAAAACGTCGTAAACTTCTCTGCGCTGAATAACTAAGATAGAGCTTTATACTTGTAATTTTCTGATATGTCCCAAAAAATAGACTATCTGCACTAATATATCCCACCATCAGATCAAAAATATCCGTAGTGTGCATCGAGAGTTGAGGGGTCAAAATGACCCTTTTTTGCCCACAGACCCATTTTCAGCAAATCCCTACTCGTATTCATGAACAGCAAAAAATTTTTTTTTAGGGTAAATGTTACTTAAATACACTCAACTAATTGTAAAAGTGCATAATTTGGGAAATTTAAAGTTTATTTTATAAAAATAAGCAGTTTTAATTTTGTCAAAATCGAGCGATTTTAGCATTTTGGTGATTTTTTCGCGGACACCCTGTATAATAATTTTTTTGAAAATTACTGAAATCGTATGTCATGACAGTTTACTTTTAGTAAAAAATTACAAACCTAACCTAACATCATAAAACAAAAAAATATTGCAGTTTGAAAGTGGCAAAAAATCAATGAAAAAAATTAACGATTCGGAGGTCCCTCTGTTCAAATTGCTCCCAAAATTACAGTTTTCATCGGGGAACAGAAATATTTGGTAAAACAAAGTTTCAGATGTGTAGCTACATTATAATTTATTTTGAAGCAAATCTGTGACATAAAGATATCTTTTTGATCATAGTTCATATATATATATATATATATATATATATATATATATATATATATATATATATATATATATATATATATATATATATATATATATATATATATATATATATATATATATATATATGTCTGGCCGCACGTCTAAATATGGAAAAAGCAATTTTCATGAACCGCGCGAGTGGTGAATATACACCTTTCACGGCCATAGCGAGTGGCGAATGTCATGTGCTGTGAGCATAGCTTATTCGCCACTCGCGCGGTTCATGAAAATTGCATTTTCACCATTTAGACGCGCTGCCAGCGATATATATATATATATATATATATATATATATATATATATATATATATATATATATATATATATATATATATATATATATATATATATATATATATATATATATATACATATAATATGTTAAACTTACGTAGTAACTTACCATGTGTTTTGAAGCTATTGTAAAGTGTTTCCTAAAAAAATATTACTTTTATTAATGAATTATATAAAATACAAAGAGAAAAGTGTTTCCTACATTTTGTCTCTGTCTATTCAGCTATCAAATTTTTTTTAATACCTTAAAATAACATATTTTTACAACACTTAAAATGATAAAATACAGCATTGATTTATTTCGATTAAACAAATTTAAAACAAGAGTTTCAAACTTTTTATATTAAGATATCTAGAACTACGCGGCATATTTGGTACTTGTGCAGTCTCTGCGGGTACAATTTTGGCACTTGTGCAGTCTCTGCGGGTACAATTTTGGCACATGTGCAATCTACGCCATGTCTACTAATGGCAAATCTGTACAGGAAAATATGTTTCAAAAAAGGTGAGCGCGGAGAATACACTTGTGCCAAAAATGCACCCGCGGAGATTGCACTAGTACCGAATTGCCGCGTAGCTCTCGGCATGTTGTAAAATATTTAAACGTCACTCGGGTATTAAAACCTTGAAATTGTATTTTTAGCTTTTGAAGTTTGAAAAGTTTTAAATAAAAATTCAAAGTTTTAACAAGTGAAATTACTTTTGTCTTGATACTTTTATTTCTATTAATATATATTATATTATCTTCATATTTTAACAGCAACTAATCTGATCCAAATTATTGGTTAGTTACCGAAAACACCCTAGTTTGTTACTCATTTCCAAAATTATTTTAAATATTTGTTGTCCATGCAGTAGCAAAAAAAAACAAAAAAATAACAACTTTTTTCAAAATGGGTAACAGCTGCAGGTTTCTCTATAAGCTCCGCATATAAACGTAAGCAACACCCAGCTGATCAGTTTTGATGACGTTACTTTGGTAGCAACCATAGTGTAAAAAGGTCCTTCAACCTATTTTAAATTGGATTTACTCCAAAATATATCACTTTGAAAACTTTATGCCTATTTAAAAGATGTATTGTTACTTTAGGAAATATAATCATGGGCTACATATCCCTAGAGATGAATGTTACAATGTTATTGACCTAATGCACCTCGCTTTACAAGACCAAAATGATGACAGTCTGGTCCTACAATGACGTCTTAATCATGTTGATCTTTATAAATGCATCTATATAAATTTATCTTGTGTAAATACAGTGTTTTCTAAGTACTGAGTTATGAACTATTAGCTTTTAAAAATATGAAACTATTTAAATAAATTGAACATATAAGCTAAATAACCATAATTATCTCAATTTTTATCTCAATCTCAACTTCTTATTTTTGAATTATAGTAGTTAAAACTTTTAAAACATTTAAATTTCTAATTCAAGATTTTGATTTTCGAGTAAAGATAATCTTTTGTAGAACCAGAGAAAAAATTATTTTTTAACTAAAATTGAAAAAATTAAAACGTACATTGTTTCTTAAGTTGTACTATATAATACAGTATCTATCAGATAATTCAATAAAAGAGAGTTATAACAAATTAGATAAAAATACAAAATTTGAACTGAAGAATATAAATCCTGAATTTAAGCGATTTTAAGAATTCTAGAGGGCAAGTAGCCGCAAAAGTATAAAAACTATTTGAGGAAAGAAGCATATTTTTGTAAAACTAAGATGCGCACAAAAAAGTTGTTAACATTTACAAAAGTGAAAATATAATTTTTCCAAAAGTAGCAAGTACTATCATATTTATTTTTCCTTTATTGTTTATAATAGGACTTGAAATATATAGATGTATCCTGAGGTCCGCAGGTGATACATCGAGTGAACATCCTGAACAAGGGGCCCAGAGTGGGCTCGCAAATTAGTTATGTTTCATTAATTGTTTTCAGGGAGTTGAAATATATAGATGACTTATGAGGTCCCAAGGTTTGATATCAAGCGGACATATAAAACGAGGGGGCCCTTAGTGGGCCCCCAGCTTGTATCTGATTTACCCATTTTTTCCAGGGACTTGAAATGTATAAGTGACTGCTGAGGACCCCGGTTGAGAATCCAAGCAGACATTCTAAACAATGTGCCCCAAATAGGCCCCACACTTAATAATACTTATATTAAATTATATAAGTTAGATTTTACTCACTTATAAATAACTTAAATGAGTTTTTTCCCTCACCTATTCTTTTAATTAGTATAAATTATATATGTTTTTAAAATACTAATGTTTTAGTTATCGCTTTCTTTTTTAACTATAATTTTTGATGTTAAACAACAAAATTATCTATTTTTTGCAATGTTGATAATCTATATTAAAGTAATAACCAGTTAACGTAATAGTTAACTTATCGCTCAAGACTTTAATTTTTTTATTTCCAAAAAAAGCAATTGTCTGAATATAAATATGACGTAGGTTCCGTATTTGAATCTTAAAAAAACATATTTCTTTTTATTATTGAATTTAGGTTTATCATGAAACTATTTTGGTTAATACAATTTTGAATCGTAATTTCAATTTTATAATATTTATTCCACTTATATTTCAAGAGATAGGTTATATTTTTAAACAAGTCATTTGCTTATTAAAAACATTTTTGTAAGGCAACGTAAATATTTTAAATTTATTTGAATCATTAGGCTAAAAAAAAGCTTCTATTGCTACTTAGGAGAATACTTGCATTTCTTTCACAGGTTATGTTTGGACAAAGCTCGTGATAACATGGCTGAGCAGTAGTAGTGCGTATAGACTGAAACACATCAAGAAGTAATATTAAACATATTTATCAGTAAAAATCAATAAAAAATTGGAGAGTAGGTTCATAAGCTCCTATATTGCTCTATACTGAAAGGATCTCTTTTTAATGAAGATCAATTTTTTACCACAACAATGGAAATGCACAGAGTCGGTGGCAATGCGATCTAGTAGAAAGTTTAAAATTTACAAATAGATAGCAGAGCCAATTTTATACGTGATTTTTTATTTTTGCATTGTTGTGGAGAAAATTTGAATTAAAACATTAACGGGTCAGTTTTTTAGCAAGACTTTCCAATCCTGTTGAAATATATCCATGGTTCTAATATTCTCTATATTTGTGGGCTTAAAACTTTATGTTTATACAGACATTTTCAATTAAAAATTTAAATAATGTTTACTTAATTGAACCATAATAATTTAGGTGTAAAGATTTCTATCAGGTGTTTTCGTTTTTGGCTATCAAGCCAAACTCTCCTTGTTTTGCAATATTATGCAAGTCACTTTCACACCGCAATGTTAACAATAAACACGTGGCTTTAATTAACTAGAAAATTAAAGCATTATAAAAGTTTAAAAAAGAGTATATAAATTAATCAGTCAATCAATCAATCAATCATCAATCAATCAATCAATCAATCAATCAATCAATCAATCAATCAATCAATCAATCAATCAATCAATCAATCAATCAATCAATCAAGAAGGGTGAGAGGGAGGAAGGAAAATTGAAAGAAAATGAGAAAAATGAACACTTACTTCACATATAAAGGCAGAGGCAACGGCTCTATTATCAGAACAATCAATCGAGTGAAACTTTGCACCAGCAAATTGATTGGTATTAGTTATAGCGTTAGCAAAGCCTACATCCATGGCTATACATCTATGATCAGTGTTGGTTATGTTAACGATGTACCAGGACGTGTTCATGGTAATATCGTCTACTCCGCACCTATGTCAAAAAAAAGCACAAAAAATTAATGACAATTTTTCAAATTAAACAATTTTTTTTTAATTAAAGAAAATGTCTTTCGTGCTATTTATCGTTGTTTTTTGACAATTAAATTTTTTTATGTTTTATTTACTGCAATTTAAAATAAGAAAAATATACGAGGGCCATTATGAAATTTCTCGGCCTCGCATATAGATGGCATGCGCATGTGAAATTTTTTTTGTCACATTATCAGCTGTTCTTTGGTTATTTTTATTTCAAACTTCAAGTCTCTAGCATTATTTTTTATTTTTTTGGTGGCGACTTTTTTTAGACAATGTCAGGTGATATTGAAAAGTGGACCAAAACTGAGACTCGTCTTAAAGTAACTGGTGCAGAAATAAATGAGAACGATTAAGATTCATAAGGATTTGGTGAGCGCGTTGGGGGACAGTGCTCCATCATATAGCACAACAAAGAAGTGGGAATCTGAATTTAGACGTGGTAGATTAAGTATTGAAGATGACCCCTGTAGTGGCAGGCTCAGCTGAGGTTTTAGGCATGTCAGTAAAAGCAGTTCATCAAATTTTAACCAAACATCTCCACATGAAAAAGTTGTCCGCAAGATGTGTATTGCATTTACTGAGCAAAAACGTGTGCGTGCTAGAGTATGTAGGTCCAATTTAGCGACCTTGCGACGCAACAAACGTAACTTTTTTCGTTGTTTGGTGACTGGTGATGAAACATGGGTTCACTACGTTACCCCAGAGACCATTTTTCATTTTTTTTCTGCTCCAAAAACTTTATGAAAGTACGAGTCTCAGTTTTTTTCCACTTTTCAATATCACCTGACATTGTCTCACAAAAGTCACCACCGAAAAATAAAAAATTATGCTAGAGACATGAAATTTAAAATACTAACAGCCGAAGAACAGCTGATAGTGTGACAAAAAAATTGCACATGCGCATGTCATCTATATGCAAGGCCGAGAACTTTCGTAATGACCCTCAAATTTCATGAAGTCTTGAATGATAATTAGTCAAATTATAGGACTCGTGGATATGCTATACTTAGAATGAAGCTTATAATCTGCTTATGAGTAGCAGTATAAGACAATAGGAAAATGTCTCTACCTAATTTACATATTGGTCAGTTATTTACAAATGGTTTGAATTGTGAAAATCGTAATATTAGATTTTTTGGCAGAAATATTTATGTAAAATATTATAAAAACACTTCTTTATCTGATTACTAAAATTTGTTTAAATATATAAATACATTTCTCCCAAAACTATTTCGAGCGGATACAGTGTTATTAACTTTTTCAAATAATCTGTAATTGCCTAGTAGGATTATAACACGTTCTCTAATTGCTTTAGCACCGTGGATACAGCTTCTGGCGAGAACGACCTTGTTTTGGCAAGAGTGTATATAATACGTGTGTATATATATACAGAGTGTCCGTAAAGTCTTTGAGGATGTTTGGACATAAAGAAAACACACAAGGCTAAACGAAAAATTAACTTTTTAGAAATCAAATGAAAGCTTAAATTTTTACAATTTTGAAAATTTAAACAGTTTTAAAATCAATTAATTATTAACTTTGCTAGAGGAGAAAAAGCAAAAGGTGAGATTTTGTCGATTTTTTTTTCTTTTTTACAACTTTTTTTTTCAAACTTTACATTATGATATCCTTACGTGGGCACCGATGGCTGCGCGAAAGACGTCCAGAGGAACCTCTAGCTCGCACCACACATTATGGAGTATTTGCGTTGTGATGGACTGGATGGTGGCGATGATCCTCTGCTTTCAGCTCTCGCACGTAATGCACTGGTGTTTTGACATCTTTATCGTTGACGAAGCCCCAGAGGAAGTAATCTGGGGGGGGGGGGAGGGGGGGGGGGCTGAGGTCAGGTGATTTTAAGGACCCATGCAATAGGTCCATCTCAATCAAGCCATCTAATTAGAAACACCGTATTAAGTGTGTAAGCGTGTCTCTGACATTATGTGCCCAAGTAGAGCATCATCTTGCTGGAAGATTAGATCATGACCAAGCTGAAGCAAGCAGCGGGGAAATCGCACAACTCTCTAGCATATCCAGGTAATTATCCCACCTGACCAGAATTTTCAGCCCATTCTTCCTCCAAGAGCCAACAGTCAGGTGGGATATTTACCTGGATATGCTAGAAAATTTTGCGATCCCTCAGCGGCTTCAAGCACAGGCAAAATGGGGTCAAGAAGGTGCTCTATTACATTGGACACATAATGGCAGAGACACGCTGAATACGGTGTTTCCAGGTAAAAGGCTTGGTCGAGATGAACCTATTGCATGGGTTCTTAAGATCATCTGGCCTCAGCCCCCCTCCCGCCCCCCATCCAGATATCTTCCTCTGGTGCTACGTCAAGGATAAAGTCTTCAAAACACCAGTGAATTACGCGTGAGAGCTGAAAGCAGAGGATCACCGCCACCATCCAGTCACTCACAACGCAAATGCTCCATTTAGTGTGGTGCGAGCTAGAGGTTCCTCTGGACGTCTGTCGCGCAGCCATCGGTGCCCACGTAAGGATATCATAATGTAAAGTTTCAAAAAAAAATGTTGTAAAAAATTTAAAAATATATCGACAAAATCTCATTTTTTGCTTTTTCTTCTCTAGCAAAGTTAATAATTATTTGATTTTAAAACTGTTTAAATTTTCAAAGTTGTAAAAATCTAAGCTTTTATTTGATGTCTAAAAATATAATTTTACGTTAAGTTTTGTGTGTTTTCTTTATGTCTAAACATCCTCAAAAGACTTTACGGACACCCTGTATATATATATATAAATATATATATATATATATATATATATATATATATATATATATATATATATATATATATATATATATATATATATATATATATATATATATATATATATATAATGTATGTTTGTATGTACGTGTATTATTACAATATATATTTTTAAGTATGCAGAAATCCACCAAATTCATTAATGACAGATGTTTATCAAGAGTATGTACAGTTTCGATCAAATGAATAGTTACCATTTAAACTCGATATTTTTTACCGCGTTAAATTTCGTTCAATTTTGCAACCTTGTTTATGATTATTTATTGAACTCTATATTCTCAATCACATCTATATTCAAATTCATTGAGTCTATATTATATTGTAATAGTTGACAAAGACACCACAAGAAGTCACCTGTGATGCACTCAGGTAGACAATCCGGCGGGTAAATATTTTGCTTGCTTGCTTGCTCATTCTCTCTCTCTCTCTCTCTCTCTTGTGAGAAATGCTTTCAAGTATTTGTTTGATAACAAGTTTCGAACTATTTTCTTACCAAATTGCTGTCATTACAAATCATATTGATACAAATGATAAAAAAAAATATCTTAATTTTAATCTCTTAATCGGGCAAATCGGTAAGTCAGCAGTTATTTTGAAACATAAAAAAACATTAAATGCATTTCTTAGAAGAGAGAGAGAGAGAGAGAGAGAGAGAGAATGTGAGCAAGCAAGCAAGCAAAATATTTCCGCCGGATTGTCTACCTGTCGAGTGCATCACAGGTGACTTCTTGTGGTGTATTTGTCAACTATTACAATATATAGACTCAATGAATTTGAATATAGATGTGATTGAGAATATTATAGAGTTCAATGAATAATCATAAACAAGGTTGCAAAATTGAACAAAATTTAACGCGGTAAAAAACATCGAGTTTAAATGGTAACTATTCATTTGATCGAAACTGTACAGTATGCACATCCGCTTTGGTTATAGTAAATAACAATTCATAATTGTACAATTCAATAATTTCACAATATAAAGGATATACAGGGTGTTTTTTTAAAAGTGCGCATTTTAAAACGCAAAATTAAATATGAAGAAATGTAATAAAATTAAATTTTTATTTATCATTTTGTAACCCAAGGTTAGATATTTTTAAAACTGTCCTTAGAAATAATTTTGAGTGACCAGTTTTTTTGCACCGAGCGTCAACGTAAAAATTGGTTGTTGTTTTTCCAGTCTTTTTTTCTGCATAAATGATCAAAAATTTGCTTTTTTAACTATCCTTTATTGACAATTAATGGAGTCTGTTGTCATAAATAAGATACATATAGCACTCTAAACATGTTCTGCGATAAAAATTGGAAGGATATGGACACATTAGTATCAGGATTAAAGTGAAAACTTTTGCGTTAAAAATTGCTAAATCTGCCATCATTTTCTCTAATTCGAGAATTTTTCTTAATGATTTACGAAATTTTTAGTTTCTCTATAATGGCTTTGCACTCACAGTTTTCTTTCAAATCTAAGTAATGTTTGGTTTAATTATTTAAAAAAAATCAATATGAAGGCTTCAATAAATTCAAGATGAAAAATGTTATTAAATTCAGCAAAAAAACAAATGAAATGTGTGGATTTGCATTATGCACCAACTTTTAAAGAACAAGTTGCAAATTTAAAATTTCCATTCTTTAAAATGAAATGTTTATGATTTTAATTATCAAAACCAGTTTGAAAACATTTGAAGAAAATTTAAGTTACAAACAATGTTATAAAAATTAAAATTCATACAAAATCAGTAAAAAAAAACAAAAAAACTTTGACTTAACAGAATTTTTTAAATCAAATTTAGCAATGTTTAATGCAAAATTTTTACCTTAACCCTGTTACCAATGTGGCCACATCCTTCCATTTTTATCACAGAACATGTTTAGAGTGCTATAGGTATCTTATTTATGCCAACAGACTCCATTCTATGTCAATAGGATAGTTAAAAAAGTAAATTTCTGATCATTTTTGCATAAAAAAAGACATCTGGAAAAAAAATAGCACATTTTTACGTTGACGCTTGGTGCAAGCAAACTGGTCACTCAATTTTATTTCTAAGAACAGTTTTAAAAATGTCTAACCCTGGGCTACAAAATGATATATAAAAAGTTTATTTTATTACATTTCTTCATATTTTATTTTGCGTTTTAAAATGCGCGCTTTTAAATAAACATCCTGTATAAATATATATATATATATATATATATATATATATGATTGAAGAAATGTTGGTCTTACCTTTTTAAGACCCTGGGCTTTTCACTCGCTGAAGTTTGTCTTGAATTTTAACAAATTAAAATTACGTCACAATACAATGTACATATTAAAAACTCAATTCACTATAGTTTTTAAAATTTACATAGCTATGTTAAAATTACACTACACAAACATGAACGTTTTCGGAAAACTGCATATATAAAAATATATGTGTGTCGGTTTTCCTTACTCCTATGTCACTGAACTATGAAATGTTGGTTCGTTTCTCTATGCGAGCCGACCGTCGCAGAGGGAGGGGAAGTTTGTTGTTATTTTGCACGTGATTCTTCTCCTTATCTATACGGTCAGGTTGTATAGCTTTCTTATATGGAGGTAAGAGTGATGTCCAAATGGGGGGTAAATCATAACTTGGTTGACTTATCGTGTCATTCTGCCTTCTCACCATCTCTATTGCTTCTAATATTTTCCTCTTTTTATAATGACTCTCCCTGCCAATTACCTTAGCCTCATCCCACTTAATCTGATGTTTGTTTTCTAATGCATGGTCTACTAATTTTGAATAACCAGCGTCTTCTTTTTCTATCTTTTGTCTGTGTTCTTTCACTCTTATATCAAGTGGCCGGCTTGTTTCTCCAATATATTCTTTTTCACACATGCATGGTATTGAATATACTACATTTTTGTTAATATTTTTATTTGCTTCTGGTTTGGTTCTAACTAAATTTGATTTAACTGTATCTTTTGAAGTACAAACAGCACGTAAATTAAATTGTCTACTCAGCCGTTGTATTACTTCACTTAACCCTTGGACATAAGGGATACAAATTGTGGCTTCCGGTTTTTCATTTTCTTTGTTTGTCTTCTCTGTCTGCAGTTTCTTCTTTACTTTTTCAACAATATGGTGAGGATAATCATTATCTAATAACACTTTTTTAATAATTTCTTCTTCCTTCTTCATTTCTACTTTGTCACTACAATGACTTTTTGCTCTATGTAATAAAGTCACTGCAACACCAATCTTTGTAGCTTGAGGATGATTTGAATGATAATTTAAATATCTCCCACTATCTGTTGGCTTTCTATATACAGCAGTAGTAATTTTGTTATTAATTCTTTTTAACTAACTAACTAATACCATGCATGTGTGAAAAAGAATATATTGGAGAAACAAGCCGGCCACTTGATATAAGAGTGAAAGAACACAGACAAAAGATAGAAAAAGAAGACGCTGGTTATTCAAAATTAGTAGACCATGCATTAGAAAACAAACATCAGATTAAGTGGGATGAGGCTAAGGTAATTGGCAGGGAGAGTCATTATAAAAAGAGGAAAATATTAGAAGCAATAGAGATGGTGAGAAGGCAGAATGACACGATAAGTCAACCAAGTTATGATTTACCCCCCATTTGGACATCACTCTTACCTCCATATAAGAAAGCTATACAACCTGACCGTATAGATAAGGAGAAGAATCACGTGCAAAATAACAACAAACTTCCCCTCCCTCTGCGACGGTCGGCTCGCATAGAGAAACGAACCAACATTTCATAGTTCAGTGACATAGGAGTAAGGAAAACCGACACACATATATTTTTATATATGCAGTTTTCCGAAAACGTTCATGTTTGTGTAGTGTAATTTTAACATAGCTATGTAAATTTTAAAAACTATAGTGAATTGAGTTTTTAATATGTACATTGTATTGTGACGTAATTTTAATTTGTTAAAATTCAAGACAAACTTCAGCGAGTGAAAAGCCCAGGGTCTTAAAAAGGTAAGACCAACATTTCTTCAATCATCATGTTACCTCGCTCGAAATTCAATTGTTACAACATATATATATATATCGCTGGCCGCACGTCAAATGTCAAGTGCTGTGAACATAGCTTATTCGCAACTCGCGGCGGCCGTGAGAAGTGTATATTCACCACACGCGCGGTTCATGAAATTTGCTTTTACCCCATTTAGACGCGAAGCCAGCGATATATATATATATATATATATATATATATATATATATATATATATATATATATATATATATATATATATATATGTTTCAAACTTCATATGATATAGTTCTTCCTTACTACACATAAGTGTAGATCGGACTCCACGAGATGGCGATATATGTATATATCAATATATAAATATTTGAAAATATTTATCTAGCACTATTACACCATCTGAAACGAATCATATAAATGCAAATAAAGCCAATCAGTTAAAAGGAAGTCAGCGGCCGGAATCGATCCGACAACCTTTGGATTTGCGCTCCACTGCTCTGACCATTGAGCTACGCGGCCAACCATTTCAACCATGATTCTCTACTTGCATTTACACAAATTCTATGACGACAAACTTGTCGCCTATTCGCTGCCCGAGAGGCACCTGTTCTTCAAACCAGCCTCTCTTTAAACAGCTGGTCCCCCTCTTACGAGGGGTCCCCTCTTGCGAGAGGAAATTTACCCGTGCGGCGGGATTTATGTGTTTCAAACTTCAAATGATATAGTTCTTCCTTACTCGGGCAGCGAATAGGCGACAAGTTTGTCGTCATAGAATTTGTGTAAATGCAAGTAGAGAATCATGGTTGAAATGGTTGGCCGCGTAGCTCAATGGTCAGAGCAGTGGAGCACAAATCCAAAGGTTGTCGGTTCGATTCCGGTCGCTGACTTCCTTTTAACTGATTGGCTTTATTTGCATTTATATGATTTGTTTCAGATGGTGTAATAGTGCTAGATAAATATTTTCAAATATTTATATATTGATATATACATATATCGCCATCTCGAGGAGTCCGATCTACACTTATGTGTACACTTTTAATAATATCCAGGGTCGAAATACGGTCAAAATGCCGGTTATTTTTGGACGGTACGAATTGTTAGATTACGTACCGGTCCGTATTTTCAAAAACGGCAAAAGGAGGAACGCCAACTTTACGCCTCTTACCGTACAACAACGGCATCGCTCACAACGCTGCCTCTTGTAAATCTACGGGATTGGCATTTTTCCTCAGAACGGTGCGCAACGTAAATTTACGGGTTCAACCCGTTTTTTTAAATAAATCTTTAAAATTTTAATGAATTAGTTGTTACTTATGTTCAGAGTTTTTACTCTTGTTAAAAATACCGCTTCTTGCGAGATTCGAACTCATCAACATTGGATTCAAAGACCAGTGCCTTAGCCGTTGGGCCATAGAGGAGAAGTATTATCCTCAGGTGTAAAAGTAATTATAAAGAGAATATCACTTGAATTTCCCCCTCCCTTATTTTCCCGTTAGAATCGCGAGCGATAAAATACACGGTAAAAATCCGTACAACATAATAACGGGGATGCACGTTTTATTTCGTTACTAAAACCCCCGTTTTTTATCGTTTTTTAACATGCGAATTTTTTTATTTACGGCAAGTTTCTTAACTGGAAAGAACGGCATGTGCCGTTTAATGGCGTTCTGCAATTTCTACCGTTTTAATTGGCTTTTTTAGCGTAATTTTACGGATCGTTTTAACAGTGTAGTAAGGAAGAACTATATCATTTGAAGTTTGAAACACATAAATCCCGCCGCACGGGTAAATTTCCCCTCGCAAGAGGGGACCCCTCGTAAGAGGGGGACCAGCTGTTTAAAGAGAGGCTGGTTTGAAGAAACAGGTGCCTCTCGGGCAGCGAATAGGCGACAAGTTTGTCGTCATAGAATTTGTGTAAATGCAAGTAGAGAATCATAGTTGAAATGGTTGGCCGCGTAGCTCAATGGTCAGAGCAGTGGAGCGCAAATCCAAAGGTTGTCGGTTCAATTCCGGCCGCTGACTTCCTTTTAACTGATTTGCTTTATTTGCATTTATATGATTCGTTTCAGATGGTGTAATAGTGCTAGATAAATATTTTCAAATATTTATATATTGATATATACATATATCGCCATCTCGTGGAGTCCGATCTACACTAATGTGTAGTAAGGAAGAACTATATCATTTGAAGTTTGAAACACATAAATCCCGCCGCACGGGTAAATTTCCCCTCGCAAGAGAGGACCCCTCGTAAGAGGGGGACCAGCTGTTTAAAGAGAGGCTGGTTTGAAGAAACAGGTGCGTCTCGGGCAGCGAATAGGCGACAAGTTTGTCGTCATAGAATTTGTGTAAATGCAAGTAGAGAATCATGGTTGAAATGGTTGGCCGCGTAGCTCAATGGTCAGAGCAGTGGAGCGCAAATCCAAAGGTTGTCGGTTCGATTCCGGCCGCTGACTTCCTTTTAACTGATTGGCTTTATTTGCATTTATATGATTCGTTTCAGATGGTGTAATAGTGCTAGATAAATATTTTCAAATATTTATATATTGATATATATATATATATATATATATATATATATATATATATATATATATATATATATATATATATATATATATATATATATATATATATATATATATGTATATATATATATATATATATATATATATATATATATATATATATATATATATATATATATATATATACAGGGTGTTTATAAAAAAACGCACGATTTAAATTAGAGCTGTGGAAATCGCTAAAATTTCCGAAACCGGATAATCGTTATTATTTTTTGTCGGTTTGATTAAATGATTTAAAGTTTAAAAATCGATTTTTAAACTTAAACTGTTACGAAAAATCAAATAAATGACCGATTAATCGAACAATAAAATAAACTTCGATTTTTTTCTTATTATTTTTTTGTTCTGAAGAATACGAAAGCGTTAAAATTGTATGTCTAAAATGAAAGCTAATTGCAATATATGGCATTAAATTATATTATAGTTTTAAAACTTAAAACTTTTATTAAATTGAATATAGTTAAATTTCTTATTTTTGTTTATTCTTTTTAAATTTAAGTAAATGAAACTGTATAGATAATTTCCAATCAGTGCTTGCTTCCCCCGTATAAAAATACATTTTTATGGAAATAGATTTAATTATGTATTATTTTTTTAAGTACAAAAGAAAATAAACATGTCATATATCTGTGCAAAAAAAAGAAGATTTACTAGAGATTTTGGTATAGAAGGGAAAGGGAAGCAGGAAACTTGTACAGTACTTCTTCTGTACCGTTAAAAAAGTATTGAGACAAAGGGTAAATAAAAAAAAAGTGTGGTTTAGTCAGTGCGTCAGTAAAAGCTATATCATAGAATGGTCATTCCACTCTCCTCATGCTTTTGTCTGCTCGTAGTATTTTTATTTTGCTATTTTTCTATAAGATAGAACATTAAAAAAAATTCTCTCTCTCTCTCTCTCTCTCTCTCTCTCTCTCTCTCTCTCTCATAAGATATTTTATGTTTTACTTTTTAACATTCAAACAAGAACTATAGTTATAAATTTAATGACAATAACAAACTTAAATAACAATTTATAATATTAAATCAAAATTAGTTGCTAAAAATTTTCTTAATAAATAAAAAAAAATGTGAGGCACTAGATAAAAAAAATCTATTTAATGAAGAAGGTGACTCTTCTTTGGACCGGAAATCATTAATAGAGGAATTATATTTCCACTATAATATATATATATATATATATATATATATATATATATATATATATATATATATATATATATATATATATATATATATATATATATATATATATATATATATATATATATATATATATATATATATATATATATACAATATGTATGCACATTCTTTATTTCCAGCAAAACAAACTATAATTATTCTCAAAAACTAAAATTTGCCGCTAAAATGTAAAGTTCTACATTTGCATGCAATCTTTAAAGTTGAATAAGTTATATTATAATATAAAAAAATTTAGGTGCCATTTCTTAATATTAAGTTAATATTATAATTCGCGATCGTATTATTTGCGAGATATCAGTCAATTATCTACCCCCTAATATGTATTGATCCATTTTAAAAGAAGCATATAAATTATATATTAATTACTCACAAAACTAAAATCATCAAATGTTTTATTCATATTTTTTAGTTTTATTAACAAATAAACGAATAACAATAAGAAAAAAAGAAAAGGTAAGGCAGGGGAGGAGGGATTGTAAGGAAGTTTTATAAGCTCTCAGGTGTTTAGCTGCTTGTTATATACATAGACAAGTCTATGGTTATATATGCACTTAAAGGAAGGCAAAAAAGAAAAAGTATATTATTTATTATTTCTTTTAAAAAAAATTTGGTGGTAGTATTTTAAAAATCTGATTTTTTTTTCAATTAAAAATCTGAAATATTATTAACTTATTATAAATATTCAAAGATTTTAAATAAATTTACACTTTTAATTACTAGATTGTTTTCTCCATTATTACATCTTAAAATGCAGTGCTATAGTATATTACTGTTTGATTACAAATATTTGAAATTATCTAGTTAAGATTTGCATACAAGAATATGATATATTTTTGTTATGCTTGTAAAAAGAATTCTTAAAATAAAGCACTCAAATAATTTAACCTGCTTACAAAATACGCGTTAAAATACGATTATAAAATAATTATAAAACATTAAAAATGATTTTCTGGCTTAATTTTTCGTCTTATCAAAATTCAATTTTAATATTCATGTTCAGAATTTTTTTCTGCTGCATTAAGGATACAAAATTATGCTTGAAAGATCATATCAGACTATTTTGCATACATGCAGAAAGATGTGTTTTTCGTGCTTTAACACATTGTGGTAAAATTTTAGCGACATATCTAGGATTAGCATAAAAATTCCGTTCAGAAATGTATATTCCAGACTCGAAATTTTAAAAGCAAGAAACGCCCCTTTTTAGTTAATGATTAATTTCTCTAGAACTATACGTCGCATCAAAAATTTGCAATAACAAGAAATACGTAAAATTATGTTATACACCATGTACAGAAATTTCAGAACAGTTGAACTGTTTTTGACAAATTGCCAACGTTTTAAAAAAGTTAAATTTGGAAATTATGAAAGTTATGTTATTGTGTATACAATTTTTCTTCACTTATAAAATTTACTATTTTAACTTTTTTTAAAACGTTGGGAATTTGTCAAAAACAGTTCAAAAGATTTGAAATTTCTACACGTGGTGTATTATATAATTTTACGCATTTCTTGTTATAACAAATTTTTGAAGTGACGTTAGTTGTTGAGAAATTTATCAATAATTAAAAGGGGCGTTTCTGGCTTTTAAAATTTCTAATCTTGAAAATTAATTTCTGAAGGCAACTTTTATGCTGATTCTAAAAAAGTTGCTAAATTTTAACTACAATGTGTGTAATATACGAAAAACACATATTTTTGATTGTATGCAAAAAAGCGTGATATGTTTCGAACATGATTTTGAATCCTCAAAAAAAGAAAAAAATGCTGAACAATAATAGCAAATTGAAAGTTCAATAAAATAAAAAGATTGAGTCAGAATATCATTTTGTTGTTTTATAATTAATTTTATTATCGGTTATATAACGTCTATTTTTGTAGCTGGTTATATTATTAACAATCAGGGCTTTTTTCATGAATACTTTTTACAAGCATAACAAAAATATTTCATTCTTGTATGCAAATCTTAAATAGATATTTTCACATATTTGCAATAAAGTAGTTTTTAGATAGATTTGTTTATGTATGTAAAGTGAGAGTTTTTTTTTTGCAAGAAATAATTGTTAAAACATTCAATTTTTTAACACCCATACCCCATACTACTCTCTCAGAGTTGTCACTATAAAAGTCGAAAAGTATGTACTATTGCGCACACCTCTTTTTTTTATATTACTAGGTGAAACAGACACCTTTTTAAAATTGAGGTAGTCCTGAGATAAAGAATGATCTGCTACCTGACCGGAAGACCCTCATTACCTTATGCATTACTAAAAATTAAGAGTTTTAAGAAGTAAGTACAGTGTATTAAAGTTGATACAGTTGTTGTTTTAATAAAAAATACATAAATATACTTTTTTGATCGTCGTTTTAACGTCATTTTTACTATTTAATGACAATTTTTGTTTATTATTTTACTTATAGTATTTCGCTTAAAATGACGCTAGAATGACAATTAAACCAGATATAGGTGTATTTTTTCATTAATAAAACAACTGCAATTATTTTCATTTACTGCAATTGTTCCTACTAAATATAGATGTTTAGTCACGCAAAAGGTAATTGGGTCTTACCTGGTCAGGTATACGCTTTCTGTGCGCTTATGAATTTTCTTCCGCACCCATAGATCATAGATACAAAAATATTTTATGTTAAGTTCTGAGCAGATGAATGTTTTTTTATTTTATTAGTATTTTTTTTTTGATTGACTTATATAATAATATATTACCTATATAGTTGCAAAAAAAATTGTTAGGTTTTTAACATATTAAAAATGACAATAAAAAAATTATTTAGGTGTTAAAAATTAATTGATCAAGATGTTATTACACCGTACCACCCTATAATTTATTTTTTTATTGCTTATTTGTTTGTTCGTTGTTCCGCAGAAAAGAAATAAAAATATTTGATTTAAAAAAAAATTGAAAAAATCAAAACGTAAGAATGGAAAATCAGAGATCTCCGCACTAACGTATAGGTATTTTCAAAAACAATTTTCCGTAGCATATCACTCCATTCAATTCATAACTTTTTTAAGAAAATATATACACTACGCGTGATCAATAATCAAAGCATTTTTTTTTTTTTGCTTGCCATATTGTGTTATCGTGCAATACACCAATCCCAGTCCCAGTCCAATGAACAAGATTCAATAAAAAAAACTGATCAAATCTACAGCTCTAAAAAAATATATTTTATAGTTTTTTTTTATATAAAATTAGTTGAATAATACATTTTTAATATAACGAATGAAAGTAAACTATTTAGCTTAAAAAATGATTTCGATTTTTTTACGTATAAATATTCAACCTTTTAAAAAAATCGAATTTTTGACGATTTTTTATTTAATACAAGAATTATGATTAATCGAATCTTTGCAATACGGTTTTCGGTTGTGTTAAACCGTTAATATTAAATTCGATTTTTTTTAAACAAAATCGATTTGTTTGAATAAGTTGAAACCGGTTTTTTGAAATGGCGAAACCGGTTTCAAAAAAAAACCGGATGAAATCCACAGCTCTAATTTAAATCTTAAATTTAGACATGACGGTAAGTGAGAAAAATAATGTTTTATACATCAATTGAAAGCCTCAGTTTTGACATTTTTAAAAATGTGCACAGTTTTATTTTTTGTCAAATAGTTTATTTTTTATTCGCGAAATGGCGCAAAATGCTAATTTGCCAAAACGCCCGCCTTTTTTCTTGTATTTTCAAGCGTGTTTTTTCTCAGTAAGCGAAAACATAAAATGTTTACTGATCAACACAAGGCACAGTGCGTTCTTTGGTATGAAAATGCAATGTCTCCTACGGCAGTTCAAAGGACATATCGTGTTACATATCCAGTGGATTATCACCACGTACCTTCTTGCAAAACGATATTCTGGGGTTCAGAGAGACCTGATGTTTCTCGCACTTATAAGAGAGATAGCCAGAAGGTGAATGTTTGGTTCTGTGTTTTCTTTGATCGCATTATTGGACAGTTGTTCTTCCACGAGGCTACAGTATGGTGGAATTCTTACCTTGACATGTTACAAACGCTGTACCTCAGCTGCTTCAAGCTCAGAAGGAATTGGGCTTTGAATTGACATTCCAGCAAGACAGCGCTACACCGCATTGGGCACTGGCGGTTAGAGAGTACCTAAACCAAGTCTTTCCAGACAAGTGGCTGGGTCGCGATGGACCAACAGCATGGGCTCCAAGGTTACCTGACCTAACACCATCTGACTTCTTACTCTAGGGATACGTGAAAGATGTCGCATTTAAAACTCCAGTGCGAAATATCAGAGACCTCAAGCAACGCATTACCGCAGCTATCCACTCAGTGACACCAGTACGTGGTGATTATCCCCTGGATATGTAACACGATATGTCCTTTGAACTGCCGTAGGAGACATTGCATTTTCATACCAAAGAACGCACTGTGCCTTGTGTTGATCAGTAAACATTTTATGTTTTTGCGTACTGAGAAAAAACACGCTTGAAAATGCAAGAAAAAAGGCGGGCGTTTTGGCAAATTGGCATTTTGCGCAATTTCGCGAATAAAAAAATTAACGATTTGACGAAAAATAGAACTGTGCACATTTTTAAAAATGTCAAAACTGAGGCTTTCATTTGATGGATAAAACATTATTTTTCTCACTTACCGTCATGTCTAAATTTAAGATTTAAATCGTTCGTTTTTTTATAAACACCCTGTATATATATAAGTGCTGTCGAAATCCGGATAAATTTAAAATCCGGATTTCGGATACAAAGTTATCCGGATCAATAGATCCGGATTTGGCGGACAAAAAATTATCCGGATTTCCTATCTGTTTTAAATCCGTATCACGATCCGGATCAAAATTATTCAAATCCGTGTATCTGGATCGTGATCCGGATAGAAATTCAGTAAACGGATAATTTTTTATCCGGATTTCGAAATCCGGATTTTTTTACAGCATCAATCAGAAGATTAGTTTTGTTATAACCTGTAAAATACCCTAACGTATAACAGGTAATTTTAATTTGAATTTTAGTTTTTTAAATTAACACTTATATTCATAATTTGTATTTAAATCCAAGCTATATCTAACATATCCGACGCAAGATTTACAATTACGCTTAATATTTATCGTAATTATATGAAAACGTGATCTGGGTCATTAATGTGGAAAAAATAAACCGGATCACGAACTCGATCAAACTATCCGGATCAATATTATCCGAATATGATTCGGCTCAAAATTATCCGGATCGCGATCCGGATCAAAATTATCCGAGTTGAGATCCGGATCACGATCCGGATCAAATTATCCGGATCGCATGATCCGGATTGAAATTTGGATAACGGATACTTTTTTATCTGGATTTGAAAATCAGGATTTTTTTTGACAGCACTAATATATATATATATATATATATATATATATTTATTTATTTATATACATCATATAATATATTATATAAAATAGTTGATATTAACGAGAATAGATTGGAGAGATATGTAATATTTAGTCTTTTGAAAATTCATCAATTGAATAATATTATTGTTTGTTTAATAGGAAGGTTTTCAATGCCTTTTTAAAAATGATAGGATCTTTAATCTGCCTAATATGTGTAGGCAGATTATTATAAATCTGAAAACATCCACAGAAAGGTCCTCTGTTACACATTTCATTTCTTTTATAAATACTTGTAATTTTGGGTTTCACATTTCTTGTATTTTGGCTGAGATTTAATTCATAAAAAGACAAGTAATTGTAATAGTATTTATGTAAGATAAAGAGACAGGAATCTAAATACATGTAAATACAACACATTGCCGCTACAAGTAGTCGAACATTTCAATAACTCCACGCACTGCTCTGATTAGTAAAATCTACTGCTAATTAGTTAATTTTTTCATAAAAGTTGTGTAGAACGCAGAGCACCAAACTTTTCTTTGCGCTAAACTACTGAAACCCTGAAGATGAAAATTTAATTGTTTCTAACCAATGATACAGTAGCATTTCGCTACTGCCACAAGGCAAACACAAGGCAACTACACAACAATCGTGTGATTTATTTTATTTAAAGCCATGGACCACATAAAACAACACTTTCTTTTTAATGAATAAACACAAAATAGGATCTTTAAAACTGTTGTCATTTTCTACCAGAATGTTGATGCAGCTCCATAACAGAGTGTGATAAGACTGTAAAGTATGCAATTTGTGTGATAATTCAGATTTTTGACGTCAGAAACATCAAAAATAAGTGTGAAAATATTGTGCAGGTTGCATAAATCAATTGTTCTAATCACTTTGGTTATTAATGCTTTTGTGTTTCTCTAGTCTATTTCTTTAATATAATAAATTAAATAATAATGTTATTTTTTAAATAATGATTTTTGAAATATCTTTTTTATATTTTATGTATGTATATTATATATATATATATATATATATATATATATATATATATATATATATATATATATATATATATATATATATATATATATATATATATATATATATATATATATATATAAATATAAAATTTTTATAGCCAGCATTTGCTACTAGGGATATAATTACAAAGGTATTTCAACAAAACCTGTTTATTTTGTAAAAACTTGTTGCTGAATAAATATATCTTATGTTCTTTCAAGGCATAGACAATAATAAAATTTTAGGATTTAGGTAAAAAAAAAAACTTGATGGAACTTACATAAACAACATTAATTGGTCTTAAAACCCAATCGTTATACCATGGCAGAGATCAGAAAATTTCAAATTTCAAGCCTGCATAAATTTTTATACTAAGTTATGCCTGTTTCAGGTGTCATAACCAGAAATTTTTCAAGCTTGCATACTTAACATAACGCATACTTTACATAACTTTACATAACTTTACATATCGCATACTTTACATAACGCATACTTTACATAACTTTACATAAAATATACTTTACATAACTTTACATCAAACATACTTTACATAACTTTACATAACGCATACTTTACATAACTTTACATAATGAATACTTTACATAACTTTACATAACACATACTATACATAACTTTACATAACGCATACTTTACATAACTTTACATAACACATACTTTACATAACTTTACATAACGAATACTTTACATAACTTTACATAACGCATACTTTACATAACTTTACATAACGCATTCTTTACATAACGCATACTTTACATAACTTTACATAACGGGTACTTTACGTAACGCATACTTTACATTACTTTACATAACGCATACCTTACATAAATTTACATCACACATACTCTATATAACTTTACATAACAAATACTTTACATTACTTTACATAACGCATACTTTACATAACTTTACATAACACATACTTTACATAACTTTACATAACACATACTTTACATAAATTTACATATCGCATGCTTTACATAACTTTACATAACGCATACCTTACATATTTTTACATAACGCATACTTAACATAATTTTACATAAGGCATATTTTAGATAACTTTACATAACGCATACCTTACATTACTTTTCATAGCGCATACTTAACATTACTTCACATAACGCATAACTTACAAAACTTAACATTACGCATATTTTACATAACTTTACATAACGCATACTTTACATAACTTGACATAACGCATAGTTAACATAACTGTACATAACGCATACTTTACATTACTTTACATAATGCATACTTTACATAACAAATACTTTACATAATTTTACATAACGCATACTTTACATAACTTTACATAACGTATAGTTTACATAACTGTACATAAAGCATACGTTACATAACAAATACTTTACATAACTTTACATAACGCATACTTTACATAACATTACATAACTTTACATAATCCATACTTTACATAACTTTACATAACGCATACTTTACACAACTTTACATAACGCATACATTAAAGTTTTTACGCACTGTTGAGGGGCCACATTTACCGTCTTTTTAAAATTTTAATCTGTTTTGTAGTTCCCGTTTTGTGTTTATGGATTAAAACAACTTATCAGTAAAAAATATGGGCATTTATATCACAAAACACTTGATAAGAATTACATAAAGAAAACTAGTTTGTCTCAAAACACGATAGTAGCCCCATAGTAGTGATTAGCAAAATCAATTTATGCAACCCACACAACATTTTCATACTAATGTTTGCATGGTTATGACGTCATAAACATGAATTTTTACGCAACTTGTATATCTTAAAGTTTTTTACGATCTTTTGGTGGGCTTCATTAACATTCTAGTTAGAACTGCTATCTCTTTTGGAGATCACATTTCATGTTTATTCACTAAAAACAACGTGTTGTTTTATGTGGTCTAATGCTTTAAAAAAAATAAAACAGAAGAATGAGAATCTTTAAAAATCTTACCATTTAATGATTGCAGCATTGGTAATATTTTGACAATGATTTTCCTTTAAAACTCCGCTGGTCAAGGTTCGTATTGGTCCTAGAAGACTTTTAGGGTCTGCTATATGATTAAACAAAAAACTTATTATTTTTATTACATTTCGTTACTGGACTGGATAAGCGTTTTTAATTTAAAACTTCAAGACGGAAAAAAACTATACTCTAATCACAGTCATTTGTGAAAAAAGAGAACAAACATAAAAATATCCTATAATTTTATTCAATGTTGAATATTTTACAACAAATAAACATATATTGAGTGTTATATATAAATATTTTAAACATTGATTACCCATGTACGCGTCGTAAAAGCACTTAAGTTTGTCAATAGTTTCTAAAGATACAATTCTCATGCCACGTGAACAACAATAAGAACCAGCAGTAAAAGGTGAAAAAACATCCTAAAAATAAAATTATGATCATTATTTATATCTAGAAATACTATTTTTTTGTAAAGCAAAATCAACACTTATATAATAACTTATATATCAACACTTTTATATATGAGCTCTGATTACAGCAGATTATATTTGCCATTCACTCCGGTCATAAGAGGTTTTTAGTTACAACTTACGCGGTTCATGTAAATGTTATCAGTATCACCTTTTACACCACATTTACCAGCGATATACTTATATATAAAAACTTTATTCAAAACACTTATTTAAAAATTAACCTAAGAACACTTTTATTCGACACTATTTTAAGTGTAAATATATGACCTAACTCGTAAGTAGGTATCCGAGTGTTTTTTGCCCTAAATAGATTTTAAATAAATGACTATAAATATAGACAATTTAATGTAAAATATGACATGGCTAATTGTTTTAATATTTAAACAGCAATTTTTACATACTATTTTGCAATTATTTTAAAAATTGAGATAAAATTTTAAAAAAATTGCTACCTTTTATTAATAAAAGTTTCTTTATAAATATTCATGCACATTTTCAATGACGTTAGTTTGTTAAAAAGCACATATTTAAAAAAACATGTAAACAGAGGACATAAATTATTACTTAACCCTCAAGCGCTCGGACAAGGTCTGTCTCATTTTGAGTTAGTTTTTTTAATGTTATATTTTTTGTAATTGCTCAAAAATTATGAAATTTTGTTACTTCCTCAAAAGTGTTGAATTACATCTTGAAAAAAAAGTGGAGTGCGCAGATATGATTGCATTAATTGTAATTCTTTATTAAAGTTTTGATTTTGCGTGGACAGCCGTAACGGGTCTGGGACATCTGCAAACCTGCTCTATATAAAATATATAAAAGGTCACCCCTTGAGTAGTCGATCACTTTGGAGTGAAAATTTTATTACCCTGAGAGGTTACAAAAATAAAGAGGGGACCTTTTTTTCGCAAAGAAAAATAATGTTACGTATAAGATAAAAAATAAGGGATGATAAAAGCTTTATTGCCTTCTTGCATTAATTATTATTATGTATTATAACACAATGCGGCCCTGTTAATGCTTCATTCATGTCCTTATAATATACACTAGCTATAATGAAAATAAATATATAAAAGGTTTAAAAAAATACGCGTGTAGTGTAGTAAGAAAATAAAAAAAACGCAGTACTAAATAACGTCATAAAATAAAAATGGTAATGCTTCTTACCGGCCATATCAGTGCCCCCTAATTTTCATAAATTACTATGGCGCAGATATAGAAGTCCACTTTTGAGTGTAAAAAGCACTCTGAAAACGGGAGTCGGAAGGTTTGACTTTCTTATGATAGCTCAATAATGTTATTGAGTATCTAAATTTATGCATTAGCCTTCGCAAATATAAATATTATAATTAAAAATAACAAATTAATGTTGTGTTGATGATCAGTTGGCTTTGAAAATTATTTAGCCGCGAAAAGATCACTAATTTTATGATAGCTTAGATAGAGCTGCGCAGAAACATATTTCCGATTACAGCGTGGCAATGCGCAACATATTTCAATACTTCTTTGAGTTATGAACGCACAGTCACGCACAGTGTTGCCAGAGCGGAACGGAGCGGTATATGGCGGAATAAGGGAACGCAAAATGGATGCCGCTCATGTTGATGCAGCCACGGTAAGCTGAAATCGAGTCTCGGCATCTATGTTACGCATTATAGTGAGTAATTAAACTATTATTGATAAACCTAGTATATTTTGATTACCAAATAAATTGTTTAGAAGCAATAATATGCTAAAATTGCCAGTCACACAAAACCAGCTGACGAAGTAGCATTCATTTCGTTTTTGTTTTTTTGGCTCATTCGAAAACGGCAAGATGCTAAAAAAATATGTTGCGCATCGCCACACGCTATAAACGAAAATGTGTTTCTGCGCAGCTCTATTTAAGCTAATGATAAAATAAACGATCTATTGCCGCTAAAAATTATTCAAGCCAACTGATCATTAATACAACTTTAATTTGTTTTTTTTTAATTAAAATATAGACTTTTGCGAAGGCTAATGCATAAATTTAGACACTAAATAACATTATTGAGCTATCACAAGAAAGTCAAACCTTCCGACTCCCGTTTTCAGAGTGCTTTTTACACTCAAAAGTGGACTCCTATATCTCCGCCATAGTAAATCATGAAAATTAGGGGGCAATAGCACTGACGACATCATGGCCGGTCAAAAGCATTGTTAAAATCTAGTATAAAATATATCATTCCTGTATAATTTGTAATGCTCTATATATATTGCAAATATCTATCTCTGAAAGATTTTTAAATCTGTAAGAGGAATTATGTATAAAAATATGCATATTTGAATATAATTTAATAATTTATATTAAAAATATCATGACAAAAAAAAATACATTCTGCTAAACGGTTATGCCGTACGTAGTAGAAATTTTTATTTTTTATTTTTACTTTATTTAACTTCTACAAAAAAAAGATAAGAAACTTAATTTGTTTGAGTTAATGTGACAAGAGAGATGAGAAGGAATATACTACTATTTTAAATTTTATTCTTCAGATTCGAGATTTCTCGTCTTATAAAAGTAAAATTTGCTAGCGACCCCTCGCATCATAAAAAGTTTTTTTCTTATATAATCGCGCATCCCTTGCTCTATTTTTTTCTAACCTTAGGCACACGACCTCTCTAGTACCTGATGAAATTTTAAAATGTGAATCGCAGTCAATGTATTTCTCATGGACAAAAGTAATTTCAGTTATTAATTTTTCGCTATTACCGTAATTGCGATAAAAATGTTTCAATAATTTTGCAATACAGCTTAATAAATTTTGGATCCGATATAAAAATTTGAGCTTTGTACAATGGATACTTTTTGTAATATTAAATTATAAAAATAGGGTCTAGTGCACTGGGCTCGGCCTTCCACGCAAAATGTTTAGTCCGGCATCTTGAGGGTTAAAAAATCTTGAATATGATCTATGTGTCACTTTTACGCGCTAAGATAAAAAAAGGCTCAGCAATAAAACTAACAGCTAATTCTAAAAAGTGCTCACAAAATTTAGCCAGTGTTCTGAATTTTGTGCTTTGTTAATATTATATAGGATCACGACGTTACTAAACATTATCGTAATTTTCACTTTAGCTTACCGGTTTATTAAGAAATTTAAAAAAATTAAATAACTTTTTATAGGTCAAAAAAAAATTTCAGCATGTGAATTAGATTTAGCCGAAGTCACGTTTTTACATAAGCAAAAAACATACTTTCTTATTGATTCAAACATTTTTGACAAATTTTTTCTCATTGAATAGTAAGTATATGAATGAAAATAATCATCTTAAATGTATGAACGAAAATAAGTTACTAAAATAATTTGTAAAAAAGATTCAAAATACTTGTCGTGAAAAGTTAGTAACGCATATTGATAAGATTTTTTTTCAACAATAAAGAAATTTGAAGCTGACTTAAGAGTTGTGCGTAGCCTATAAAACGAACTAATGTTAAACTTCTTCAGCATTTTAGCAGTTGCAATTATTACTGTATTTTTTTAAACACTTTATAATTATTTTTTTTGAATAATATATGCATAGTTTCTTCAGAAATAAAGGTGAATAAATTTTTAAGGGAGTATATTACCAACCTTTTATCTGAAAAACTAGATTTTTTTTGTCTTAATTTGATAGTATTCTGTAACTAAGGGTCACACCTAGCCGTGATATATATTTTATGATGTTTGAAAATCCCGAAAAAAAGAAAAAAAAAGAAATTTCAAACTGGGCCTTTTGTGTTTTAATTTTTAAAAAATAATAAAAAAACGTGTTTGCTCGTAAACCCCCATAATTTTGTTATATTTCAAATTATGTCACGGTAAAGTATCATTGTGCAAAATTTCTGCTTTTTAAAGTAATAAAAAATTTAATTAACATTTCACCCGCATATGCCAAATTTGTTATGCCAAACTTTTTTATATTAAGATTTTGGACACAATTTTGGCAGCTTTGGGCAGTAGGTCTCATAATTAGGGCAACTTTTGCTTAGGAAATATTCAACTTTAAATTATTTAACCTTAAAAAACATTTCAGCCGCATATATGCCAAGCTGAAATTTCAAAATTTTGCCTTACAAGTATTTCATACATTTAGGGCAGGGACTTTCTGAATTTAGGCACTAGTTATAATTTTTAACAAACTGTTTCTTTTGCAACAAATTAGAAAATGAAATGTTTGTGTGGCGTCACATGACCTCTACACTAAAAAACATTTCACCCCCATATGCCAATCAGTAAAACTTTTGGGCTGTAAGAATAAAAGTGTTTTTCTTGTAGAAAAACTACAAAAAAAACTACAAAGAAAAACTATTTGGGCAACGGTTAGTTTAATTGTTCTACAACGATTATGGATTGACACAACTCTTTTAAAATTAAAACTATGTCGTCATCATTAAACGTTTCTTCCACCTACGACAAATGCTTATAAATTTGGGCGGAAAAAATAAATAGTATTTTTAAATAAAGAACAGATAATAAAAATTACGGCAACAATCTACATTATCACTTGTCTTACAGTGCAAGAAATATCAGACGTCAAAATTGACGAGCTAATGACGGTAGTGGAAAGCATATCTCCCGCCTATGCCAAAGCTAAAATATATTGGGCAGAAAAACTAAGTGCGGTTTCTCATTGTTCTTGCTATAAGATAATTTGGGCAGGCATTTAAAACATGCTACACTAATTAGCTTGCTCCAAATTTTTTATTTAATTTTTAAAGTGTAACTTCACTGGAAAACATTTCTCCCGCTTACATTAAAGCTAAAATATTTTGGGCAGGAAAAACTAAGTGCAGTTTCTTATTGTTCTTTCTATGAGATAATTTAGGCACAAATTTATATTACTCTGCAACAGTGATGGAACTTTACCTGGTTACGTAACATTTTTGTTAGCTTAGGTACGTTATCACTTTTTTTATAACATGTTATAACATTTTTTTATTTTTCAAGGTTATTACTAGCCAACCTCTGTGAGAGCAAATCGACGCGTCGTTACCTGGCATTTATTATTATAATTTAGAAAGCTATATTGCTATTACTATAAAATAGAATTATTTTATTATTTTTATTATTTGTGCTTTAAAATTAATAATTTAGATTGTCGCAATGAATATTTTTAACATCTTCCATCTCTTACATACTCTATAAGTATATAACTTTTATTATCACTATAATTAATTGTAGGTAAAAAAGTAGTGAAATAAGAAAATGAAAAATAACATGAAAAACAAAGGAGACATAAAATATACTAAGGTGAAGAGAAATAAAATATCCTTTTTGATTAATTGTGTAAAAATAAATTTGTTAAATGCATTAGAAAGAATCATAATTTCCTATTTTTTCTATATCGTACATTTATAAAATAAAAACATCGTACTAAACTTTATATATCTTTAAATCGAGAAAAAAAATATTCAGATTAAAAATATAAATTTGTAAGAACTTAAAATAGTATCACGACTAGCAACATAATAAAATTTTATAAATGGTGTATCCAACACTTACGCAAAAAAAAAAAAAAAAAAAAAAAGGAAAAGAAAAGAAAAGAAAGGAAAAGAAAAGAAAAGAAAAGAAAAGAAAAGAAAAGAAAAGAAAAGAAAAGAAAAGAAAAGAAAAGAAAAGAAAAGAAAAGAAAAGAAAAGAAAAGAAAAGAAAAGAAAAGAAAAGAAAAGAAAAGAAAAGAAAAGAAAAGAAAAGAAAAGAAAAGAAAAGAAAAGAAAAGAAAAGAAAAGAAAAGAAAAGAAAAGAAAAGAAAAGAAAAGAAAAGAAAAGAAAAGAAAAGAAAAGAAAAGAAAAGAAAAGAAAAGAAAAGAAAACAAAAGAAAAGAAAAGAAAAGAAAACAAAAGAAAAGGAAAGGAAAGAAAAGGAAAAGAAAAGAAAGAATGCATGTGATTTAATAAACATTAGCACCGACATTTGAGAGCTTGCGTTTTAAATTTTTAGGTATATTTTGTATGGAAGTACCTTCTATGTTTTATTAAAAATAACTTTTACGTAAGCTCTACATTTTAAAGGCTCGCAGATGGCGCTTTAAATTTAAATAGATTCTGTAACCGACCTTGAAGAGGTATCGATAGGTTACATGACACATGTTACGATAAGATGTTAGTTATAGCAGTAAAGATCACTGCTCTGCAACGATAACACAATACAGCAAATGCAAATACAAATTTAACATTACAAGAACGCGAGAAATTTAAACCTTTTTTTTTAACCCAACAAATTTAGAACAACTTATGTATTGGTTCCGTTTTCGACTAATAATTGATTTTTTTACTCTTATACAACTAATTTTACTTTTTCATCAATAAGTATTATTTATAAAAAAAAAATCGAAAAAGAAATGCAAAGCAACAAAAAAAAACTTGATGAGTGTTAAAAGCCATGGATAAGTATTATTATTGTCGGAACATTTTTTCCATTTCAAATCATACTTCCTAAAAGAAATGAAATAGGTGATAAATGAATTAGAGTTAATCAGTATATACTATCAAGATTGTTTTAAATTGTTTTTTTTTTCGTATTATAACAGTATATATTGTATTATTATATTTTTTTTAACTCACGTGTAATAATTATGTTATTTTAATGGTCATTAAATATTTTTGTTTCTAATTTAAATGACTTATATAATTATAAGATTGATACCTAGTTTTAATTTTATTAAATTAAACCTATTTGTTTTATTCCAATGGTAAAGTTTAGAAATATAAGCGTTAAGAAGATTTGATAAATTAAAAATAATTAATAGAAACATAATAAACAATTTATAATGCATTTATAAAAGTGGGTATTTTTAATGCTAGCAAGTTGTTGACACGGTCTATTAGAATAACAAATTATATCAGTTTTTCATGTTTCATAAAAAAAATTAATTTAATTTAAAATAAGAATAAAATTTAAAGTTTTTCTTAAGTTAATTGCTTTGAACTGCTTTTTTTCTAAGTTGACAATTTTAATCTTTGCTGGTGTGGTGTCATTTTTAAAAATTAAAAAAAAATCCAAAATTTGGCATTAATTAATCCATAAAATAAAAAGTTTAAATAAATGTTAACAAAGTATTGTAACTATTATTTGATGCAAATGTATTTTATTGAGATTCACATAAGTTCAAAGTGACGTTCTAAAGATTATTTATCAAGGATTAGTGAGTAATCATTACAATTGGCGTATTATTGTTTTAATAACAAATGTAAGAGTCATTTATGATTTACCCTAGGTAAGTGAGAAATTAAAGAAGTTTTAAAATACACGATTTTACCGTAAATGTTCAAGATTAACCAAAACTAACAAAGTAAATTTCTCTAGACCTCATACATATTCGTCTACATAAATTTAAGTAAAATGTCAAAAGTTTGGCAGATTGCCTAACCGCTTCACTTATAGAACGTAATCACTTTATCGCATGTGTAGGATGAAAAGATATAGTAATAAAAACTGGTGTTTTCTAAGTTTTTTTCAATAAAATTTTAAAAGAAAAATATATAACTACATTTATTATAACAATAAAATAGTGTATTTATATTATATATAGTCAAAATATGGTGATTATTCTTGTTGTAGAATTAACTTCTTTTAACAATCCACCCCTTTGCCAAAAGTTTCACAAAAAATCTAAGTTAAGTACTTAGAACTAAAGATGTAAAAAAAAGTAAAATAGGTTACTTTGGGAAAGTTTTAATTATGATTAATTTTAATGTTAGTGATGTTACGCAATTTTTGTAACATTTTTTAGACTGTTTGTTTAAGGTATGCCATCTGTTAGACTACACGCTGCATAAATATAGTAAAATATTTTAATATTATTTTTTAAATTTAAATAAGTTGTATTTTATTCTTCTTACGTCAAGATGATGCTTCAACACTTTACATATTTCCAATTAATGAAGGATTTACTTTTCAAAATGTTGCGGCTTCCTTAATATAATATAATATAAAAATATAATAAATGAGATTCAGGTGAAGATTCAGGTAGCTGCAAATTTAACAAGTGTAGATCATTCATTCTTTGGTAATTTTAAAAGTGTAGAAGCTTCATGATCACGTGAGAAGATCGATATTGAGGTTTATTTTACTACTAGTGCAATCTCCATGCGTACAATGTTGGCACATGTGCATTCTACACGCTAAACTTTTTTAGAAATCTTTTTATACGCTTAGCCTGTACAGATGTGCTATTAGTAAGCGTGGCGTAGCTTTCATAAGTGCCAAAATTGTACCCACGATGATAGCGCGAGTAACAAAATGACGCGTAGCCTTCAATATATTAGAAACAAATATTTTTAAAATGCAAATTCAAATATTTTAAATCATCTTTGGCTTACAAAAATAACAGAAGGAGAGAATTAGATTTTGCCATTTTTTGCATACGTGTTGCTTGCAATAAAACTGCTTAGGGGGAATGGGTCATGTGGCAGTTCAGACAGGTAGCTCTGAAGTTGAATTTATGTTCACTAATTCTTTTAACCATATTCTAATGTGTTTAAAAAGTTTTAAACCAGTTGGTGCCTTAGATCAACATCTTAGCTTTAAGTCAAAACGATAAAAACCAATATACTTTATTTGGTTCAGTTTTTGAATGTAAAGAAAAGAAATTAAACAATGAGCTCATGTTCAACTACTTCCTTAAAATATGATATAATATAATATAATATAATATAATATAATATAATATAATATAATATAATATAATATAATATAATATAATATAATATAATATAATATAATATAATATAATATAATATAATATAATATAATATAATATAATATAATATAATATAATATAATATAATATAATATAATATAATATAATATAATATAATATATTACAATATAATATAATATAATATAATATAATATAATATAATATAATATAATATAATATAATATAATATAATATAATATAATATAATATAATATAATATAATATAATATAATATAATATAATATAATATAATATAATATAATATAATATAATATAATATAATATAATATAATACAGTATGGTTATTTAAACTTTTACTTTTTCAGAAGCGTTTTTTAATAACATATGTAGTTTATTAACAAATTAGACTTATTATACATAAAATTCTAGCCTCTGTTTTGTCATTTATTTTTATGTTTTTAAAAATGTGATTTGTCAATTTTTTCTTTTGGCTAGATGCAAAACAATACGAAGAGTGATTTTTTTCTAAAAACAGAAGTTAGCAAACAGCGTTTACCTAAGAAAATAAAAAAAACTCTTTTTATTTTATTTTTTCTAAGTTAAAAACCGATGATAAGAAAATAACATTAAGATTTCTCCATGTGGGAACCATCTGTGGCCCGACAGTTTTAATTGCTGTTCGAGCCACACGCGTTGCGGAGCATCTAAGCCGGGATGGTCTTGATAGCATCAGTAATTCTTATGGCGTCGCTATTGCTCTGGGATATCTTGCACTGAAGTCTTAAACATTTAGCTTTTGAAATCCCAGTAAGAGAGAGGTCTGGGGATATCAGTGCCCCAGCTGTGGGTCTATTCTAGCCAATCACCCCTTTGTTTACATCAAAATCTGGCGCATTTGAGAGTGTTTTTCTTCAAAAACGAACTCTTACATTTCTTACGCATTAAAATGAAAACCACTAGACATAACTCTTTTTTGCAAAATGTTTTAAAATTTTCAAAATTTGTTCTTTAATTTGATATATTACAAATTGCAAATGTAAAAAAATATTTCATAGTTAAATCAACCTCTAAAATAATAAAAATTGAAAAAAAAACCTGTATAATATAAGATAAGTTATTTCAAAAACAAAAACGTAATAATTATTACCGTAAAACTGTACACAAACTGGTATTCCTGGCCACAGGATTTCAGATTCGCTTTTGTTGCAGAACCAATATTCTAAAAATCATGTTAGTTAAACAGAAATAAGTTAAATATTACATGTGTTAAAATAACTCATTATTTTACATGTACTTTCTCTTAATACGATTGGAGCATGGGAAGTATTTTAAAATTATTTTTGAAAATCGCCCTAAGAGCCTGTGACGTCATGAATCGGTCATTTATTTTGGAAAATATTGACTGTAGAAGGTTCAGTAGCCAATTTTTTGAAACCCTAAGGACGCGCTGATTTCATTAAACTGGTTACTGAACCTCAAATGATTAGTATTTGCCAAGAAAAAAGTGGACTAATAACGTCACAGGCTTTCTAGGCCGATTTTCAAAAATCAATTAAAAATACTTCGCATGCTTTAATCGTATAAAGAAAAAAAAGCGCCTCAAAAATTTCATTAGGCTCTTTCCAAAAATATCATAAAGTCAACAAAAAAATTTTAATTCTCCTTCTTTATTGAAGTCACCTTTCTACTTTTAACTTTATATCATTTTATTTATTTATGAATAGTATAAGATCATGTTCTAAAATATTGAATTATTGTATTATCAATGCAAATAAGAATTAATAATTTTCAATAGGGTACCTTAAGGTTTTGAAACGTACAACTAAAAATTTGATGTTAATACATGTTTTTTTAGGATTTAATTTTTTTTTACTTATAAAAGCGTTTGCAGAATGCCAAAATTACAAAGCAAATGTCAATCATAAATATGTACGCCGAAGTGGAGGACAGAAGAAAATGCTACAGAATTTTGTTAATTCAATACAGCTAGTATGTTAAATTAACAGTTTTACCATCAAAGGCATAAAAACCTTGGCTTACTAACTTTCTTAGCTTAATTTACTTTCATCTTAATTTTTTCAATAAAAAATTAGATTGGCGTTGGTTTTATCGCGCTATCTTAATTGGAGAAAAAGTTTAAAAAAATGCTCGAAGTCACGTAATCGTAATATTTGTATATTATTTTGTTGTTCTTAAATATTGGAAATATAGCTTGTTTATTCAATAGATTTTTTCAATAAGTTTTTTGGTTATACACACGATGCAATACATCAATCGATAGGAAATTAAATGGGGATCACTTATATATAAATTTCATTAAAAAATATGTAGAAACTACGGAGATAATTAAAAAATATAAGACGCAGCACGTCACATTTTGGTCACATAATATTTACACGTATTTTGCGCCCTATCTCGTGATCTCGATTTAGTTAAGATAAATAAGTAAACCTTCTTTTATCCTAATTTTTTTCAAAAAAAAAAAGACATTGGCGTTGGGTTAATCACGCTAGCTCATTTTAGAACAAAGTTCAAATAAAAACCCGTCACGTGATCGTTAAATCTTATACGTACTGAATATTACAATCACGTAACTTCGAGGTCTTTTTCGAACTTTTTCCCTAATTGAGCTATCGCGATTAAACCAACGCTAATGTCATTTTTTTTTCGAAAAAATTCGGACGGAAGTAGGTTTACTTATTTATCTGAATTAGATTGGAGTCATGACATAGAAAGCCAAATATGTGTAAATAATATGTGACCAAAATGTGTCGAGCTGCGTCTAGTATTTATTAATGACTACCATAATTTGAAAATATTTTTTAATTAAATTTATATATAAGTGATCCCCATTAAATTTCCTATCAATTGATATATTGCATCATGTGTAAAACCAAAAATCTTACTGAAAAAAATTCCATAATATAAACAAGCTATATTTCCCATATTTAAGAACAACAAAATAATATACAAATATTACGACCACGTGACTTCCAGCATTTTTTTCGAACTTTTCTATAATTAAGATAGCGCGATGAAACCAACACCAATCTAATTTATTTATGAAAAAATTTAGGATGAAAGTAGGTTTACTCATATATCTCAATTAGATCGCCAGCATGAGATTTAACTAGTATAAATAATTATTTTTTTCTTATAACTGGACTGGAGATACGCCCTGACATTTTGCTGATCACTGGAGATACGTTCGAAAATTCTGATTATCACTGGTGATACGCCCTAAAACGATTTTCTGATCAATGAAAATAAGGCCTTTTGACGCGACTACAATTGACACCACCCTTTATTTATTAACTCTGAAAGTTAGAAGTTAATGACTATTTCACCTAAATAACACAAATTAGTTTGGAACCAAAATTGTGTATATTAAACAAAGAAAATTAAAATTTTAAAGTAAATTTCACTTACAACATTTAAACAATTTTTTTGGCATTGAAAACAATCCTGGTTTTGCAACGTAGCAACTGTTGTTGTGTGGATATTCTGAAACACGCATTTTATAACATATTAAATAATGTATTGAAATTCAATAAGAAAGCTTCACAAAAAAAACTTTGACAAAAAAGAAATGAAATAATAAAATACTCACTCTAAATATTGGTACATTACTTTAGTTACGAATACTAACTTATTCAAGATATACACTTTTAAGTTATTATAAGTGGCTAATGTAATGCATTTTAGCAATTTATTAACAATAGCTATTTTAACATAAAATAGACTCCCTCGAGTTCTTTACCTCTATTACGAACCCATTGGTATATTGTGATGTTAGATGCGAAAAAAATTAATATTATTAAAATAAGTAAAGATACATACAAAATCAACGTATTGGTTTCTAAATTATGAATATTAAGGTATGGTAATTATCAATATAGTATTCCAAATGACTAATTAGTAATTTGACAAGGGTTTTAATACTACACAATTATTTTTGCACTCACCTCGCAAATATACTGATATTTATTTGCACAGTCCACGTCAAGCATTGCTAGATGCACTTGAGGTAAAATAGGTTTGCTGGAACCGTTTCTCATCTTTGCTATTCTATCTATGACCGAGATGTTAAAAGCAATGCATCGATCACGTAACGGAGTTGAAATATTAGGACTTCCACTTAACCAGTAACTTGATGTATTAGAAATTTCGGTTCCATTATTACACCTGAAATTTAAAGTAATAGACCAGAGAAAAAGATTTAAATTTATAAGCATTTATAGCACAAAACAGTTGATGGGACTAACATAAATAACTTTAGTTTGTCTCAAAAACACAAAAACTGTAGCTTAGTAGCAGTGATCAGAAAATGCAATTTATTAATCCCGCACACCATTTTTCATACTAATTTTTGCATGTTTCTGACGTCAAAATCATGAATAGTCACACAATTTGCATACTTAACAGTTTTTTACACTCTCTCGTGGGGCTATATACACATTCTTGTAAAAATTGTAAACAGTTTTGAATATCCCATTTCGTGTTAAGTCATTAAAAAGCACATGTTGTTTTATGTGGTCTATGGCTTTAATGCCTTGATTTTAGTATGTAGACTGATCAACGAACTAAATTGCAGGTGCAATTAATTAATTTTAACATGCCATGTTTGCAAAATTTGCACCTCTTAATACTATTTAACATATTATATTTTATATTATAAATGATAATTATAAATTTCTGCACGAATTTAGTCTTTAGTTGTCATAATTTTCTAATCAACCTAATTAGAATCTAATAGAACCTCTCTATCGAATTTTAATGTATTGATGGCTAATGACACGGCGCAAAGCTATACTTTTGAATGTGACCGGTACAGAAGGTTAACTAATTGTTAAAATTATAGCTTACATGCATAAAGGGTACAACCTGCTCGAATGATATGATATACACCTAATTTAACATTATATTTTGTCGTATCTCCTCTAATATATTCCTTTTTCAGGGTATTGTGAATCCAAGTGACAGATATTTTAGTTCGTTGGTTAGATTATATACAATATAGAATTAATATTTTTTTAATTGCACTTTTAATAATGTCAATATTTTTGCTTATACGCATCTACAATTTTATGATTGACATTGGAAAAGTTTTAAGGATTTTTAGTTATAAATTAGTACAACATGTTGTCAGGACGTTTGTACTACAGCGCAAAAAAAACTTCTCTTAAGAAAAGAATTCTCTTGGTGGGAAATTCACAACCTTTAAAAAACTCGAAAGGTGGTTATAAAACACAAAAAACTAGAAAAAAGCTTTTTAAAACCTTTTTTGAAATTTTAATGGAAATAAAAGGGCTAAAAATAACATCAATGTTCTAAGCAATATATTCAGTTTAAATAGCTTAATTCATGTAGTCTTCACGAAAAGTGATGCTAGGGTAATTGTAACTTTACAGAGTATTTAGATTTTAGAGTGTTTTTCTTTTGAATGTTTCTTTATTTATCTATTACAATTTTAAGATCATTATACAAGTTATTTTTAAATCTGTTTTTAGTATTCCACATTCAAAAACATATACGGCTCTTAAGTAATTTGAAAATTATTATATGATAAAAATACTTGATAATAGAAGACTTGGAAAATTAAGTTTAGTAAAAAAATACACAAACTGACAGCCCAACAATACTAGCAAAGTGCGTGCAGATGACTTTGTGTTACTGTCTATTTTAACATGCTTTCTTATGGGGCAATAAAGCAGCTATAACTCAAGTTAGAATTATTTTTTAGAACTGAATATTTTACTGTAGCTTACTGAGCCCTAAAGCTTTTGTTTTCCTGGATTTTAAGTCAACTCGGTGAAAAAATATGTTTTGTTCACAATATCTGAAATAAAGGAAAACAAAAACTTGAAGGCTCAGTAAGCTACAGTAAAATTTCAGATCTAAAAAATAATTGTAACTGAAGTTATAGCTGCTTCATTACCCCATAAGAAAGCATGTTAAATGTAGACAGTATCGCAAAGTCATGTGCTAGCATTTTACTCTAGTATTGTGGAAATGTCAGTTTGTTTATTTTATCACTAAACCTACTTTTACAACATCTTTTATTAGAAAATATTAATCATAAAAAATCATTATATACGAAAAACTTCAGTCAAATAGTAAACATTGCTTATGAAGAATAAATTTTGTAAGATGCTAATTAATTTCGCACAAAAAACTTCCCACGTCCAACAGTGTTACGTTTCTAAACTGTAAATACCCCTTGGTCTTATTTACAATAGTTTTACTTTCTTTAACCCATTAATGCTGATAATTCAAATTTTGAGATTTTTGCATTTTTGTTGTGATATTCTAGCTATGCGGCATCCTTTTAAACCAAAAATATTTTTTTTCAAAATTTTATGCATATGCACTTGCTCAGAATGCATGTTTGTCGTTTTCGACCCATTAGGTACAATTTTTTTTAGTTATTATTACTCTGTACTCCTCACCGAGAATAGGGTTGAGCCACTGCTGGGTGCGTACGTCAAGTGTGAGAGACTGCACAACACGTTGTATGATGCATGTTTACATGCATTCCATGACGACGCACAGTATTAAGGTGGTGCATGATTGATGTGATTTCACCAACCAGCCTGCATAAATGTTTCCACGGTTTCTCTAGGCTCTCATGGCAAATGCCTGGCTGTGTACTTAGGCCGGCCGTGGCCGGTCCTATTTTTTGTTTTTCCATTAATTGGAAATCCTTACCTGTTGATAAGACAATGTCTTGTCTGGGACTGAGATTGGTGTATAGCACGATAACTTAATATGACAAGCAATAGAAAACAAAACAAAAAAAGAAGTCCTACGAACAGCTTAAGCAGAATAAAATAATTTTGTTTCGGAAATTTCTCATATTTTGCATTCTTGTCTCTAGATCGCAAACCTAGCGTCTCTAGCTGCACTTAAGTTCTGTAGATTATTGACATTGCAAAAAGAAACGTTATAGTAATAGATTAACAAAAAGTAAAGATAATAAAACGTTAACAATAACGGTAATTTTTGAAAGAAAATTGTTACTTTATACTGATTGAAAAAACAAAATCAGCTAACAAAGTGAGAGAAATAAAAATATTAAATCAAATTACCATTTTATAATAAATACGAAAATATCACTATAATACTAACTTTTTAAAATATTAAATTTTTAAAAATTATATTAAAGGACATATTTTCTAAAAAAAAGCAGGTAACGTTAAAGTTGGGTACGATTAGAGTTAACTTTATCGTTAAATTTAGAGTTTTTTATATAATTATTTTAACATTTTAGAAAAATATTAAATATTAATAATTTTACTATGTTTAAAATCATGCAGATTTTAAAAACACGTTTTATATAGATATATATATATATTTATATATATATATTATATATATATATATATATATATATATATATATAAATATAATATATAATATATACATATATATATATATATATATATATATCTACATATATATATATATATATATATATATATATATATATATATATATATATATATATATATATATATATATATATATATATATATATATATATATATATATATATACAGGGTCGCCGTAAATTCTTTGAGGATGTTTAGACATAAAGAAAACACACAAGATTTAACGTAAAATTAACCTTTTATATATTAAATGAAAACCTAGATTTTTACAATTTTGAAAATTTAAACAGTTTTAAAATCCAATAATTATTAACTTTGATAGATGAAAAAGGGCATAAATTGAAATATCGTCGTTTTTTTTTTTACTTTTTTAAAACATAATTTTTGAAACTTTACAATATGGTATCCTCAGTGGCGGTCCTACGTATTTTGGGCCCGGGGACAGAAATCTGACTGGGCCCCCTCAATAGATGCGCGAAGCGCCAATAGCTCGCCGCAGGCTCGATTTTTTTTACCACGTGACTATTTACAGGCAATTCAGTATAATTGTCAGTACAGATAAGAAAAAAAAAATAATAATGTTCTTTTTATTTTATGATTTTTTTTTTAAATAGAGGGGGGAAATGCTAAATTTTATTTTAGAGTGAAATATTAAAAAAAAAGTGTACAAAAATTCATGATGAAAAATCACTTATTTTTTATTACTTTGCAGATTTAGGCCAGATTAAGCTAATGGAAAAAATGTTTCCTTTATATTCTCAAAAAGCTATTTTTTTTTATTACAATTATTTTCGAATTTCCAAAACAATAGTGTTGTCCATAAACCCTGTTCTCTTGCAAAAAAAAAAAAAAAATGCACATATTCCATTTGAATAACCAAAGTTGATCGTCATCATCATTTTAGGAGTAGAGGACTGGGTCAATTTAATGAATAGAAAGAGAGAAAATTTAGGAAGATTGAGCTTGTGGTTATTTGACATTGAAAATTTTTCACCCACGCCAGGCCAAGGAGAGGAGGACGACTAAAAATGTTTTCAGGGTAAAATTTTATTCCATATTCTAAAAGAAGACATAGTTCTGAATCGATTTATTTGAAAATTCTAAATTTTAGGTTCATTAAGTATTTCTATTAAAAAAAATCGAAAAATGTCGATACGCAATTCATGCGGGCATAGTAAAAAGTTAACGACTGTAACGTCATTTTGAGACTTTTAAAAATTAATTATAAATTCTCAATGAACTCAAAAATTAGAAATGTCCATTCGTATCGACTTAGGACATTGCACTCTTTTACAATAAAAATGCAATAAAATAACACCCTGAAAATATTTTAGTCTTTCATTATAATTCTCGTAAGGAGTTTATTTTACCTTTTTAAACCAGGGCAGCCCTTATTTAAAACTTAAAAAAATACTGAATTAAGTTAATTGTAATTATTACTATAGTAAATTAAGAGATATTGTATTTTATCTGTAAATTTATATGATTTAGTTTATATATATATATATATATATATATATATATATATATATATATATATTATATATATATATATATATATAATATATATATTATAAATTTGTTTGGATAATTTGTTAGGGATAATTTTACTAAAGAAAATCATTAAATTAGTTCATATGTAGGCCTCGTTCCGGGCCCCCCCAAGCCTAGTGGGCCCGGGGATATCCGCCCGTCAATCCCCCCTGTAGGACCGCCACTGGGTATCCTTACGTTGGCATTAATGGCTGCGCGATAGACGTTTAAAGGAACCTCTAGCTCGCACCACATATTATGGAGCATTTGCGTTGTGATGCACTCGATGGTGGCGGTGATCCTTTGCTTTCAGCTCTCGCACGTAATTTATGGGAATTTGAAGACTTTATACTTGACGTAGCACCAGAGGAAGAAATGTGGGGGGCCGGAGGGGGGAGTAGGCTGAAGCCAAATAATCTTAATAACCAATGCAATAGGTTCATCTCAACCAAGCCTTCAACCTGGAAAAACCGTATTCAGCGTGTCTCTGGCATTATGTGCCCAACGTAATGTAGCACCGTCTTGACCCCATTTTGCCTGTGCCTAAAGCAGCTGAAGGATTGAAAAATTTTCTAGCATTTCCAGGTTATTATCCTGGTAATTAGTTACAATAATGGGCTTATCAATTCTGGTCAGATGGGATAATTACCTGGATATGCTAGAGAATTGTGCAATCCTTCAGCTGCTTGCTTCAAGCACAGGCAGTGTGGGGTCTAATCTTCCAGCAAGATGATTCTCCACCACATTGGGCAAATAATGTCAGACACATGTTTAATACAGTGATTCCAGTTAGAAGGCTTGGTCGAGATGGACCTCTTGCATGGGCCCTTAAGATAACTTGACCTCGGCCCTTCAGATTTCTTCCTCTGAAGCTACGTCAAGGATAAAATCTTCAAAACCCCAGTGAATTGCATGCGAGAGCTGAAAGCATAGGATCACCGCCAACATCTAGTCCTTCACAACGCAAAAGCTCCATAATGTGTGGTGTGAGCTAAAGGTTCTTCTGGACGTCTGTTGCGCAGTCATTGGTGCACATGTAAGGATAACATAATGTAAAATTTCAAAAAATTGTTATAAAATTAAAAAAAAAAAAAAAAAATGAACAAAATCTCACTTTTTTCTTTTTCTCCTCTAGCAAAGTTAATAATTATTTGATTTTAAAATTGTTTAAATTTGCAAAATTGTAGAAATCTAAGCTTTCATTTGTATATAAAAAGTTAATTTTACATTAAGTCTTGTGCGTTTTCTTTATGTCCAAACATCCTCAAAGACTTAATATATACTGTGTGTATATATATATATATATATATATATATATATATATATATATATATATATATATATTTATATATATATACATACATATTATGACGCCATAATCCCTTTCAGGGTAGGCTAGGACGATACCTCTTTAGTAAGAGGGCTTATAATGATCTGTGGCTTACCAGACCACAGGCTCTATCCTTAATACCACACTCCTCTGGGCTCCTAACACCAACCCTGTGCAGCTTCGACCACCAAATCTTAAGATGGCAGTTCTCACCACTATGGACGAGAGGTGGTCAAACTGCCCGGCCAACCCATGCATTGCAGCGGAAACATGCTCATAAAAAAACACTCTGAAACTTCACTGTTCTAACCATCGCTCTTACAAGCTAGCCTGTCAACTCGGCTTGGTAACGAACGCTGAATCACCAGCGTGCCAAACGAGCACGCTAACCATTACACCACATGGGCACCATATGTATATATATGGTAAATTGAAAAAAATAAATACAAAATAACTAAAATGCAACAAAGCAATTATTTTTCTTTAAAATGTAATATTTTTAATTTTTCAACCATTTCAGAACACTTTTTAAATATGGTAAAATGTTTTTTAAAAAGTTGCCTTTTAAATTTCATGAAATTTTTTTTTACATATTTTGTTCATTTTACGAGATTTCTTTGTAATTAAAATTGCTATTTTTCTTACCAGCGGAAGTACTTTGTATTATTGACAGAGAATCCTTGATTTGTGCCTCCAGTCCAGACAAATTCAGTGCTTATGTTCATGTCACGTACTTCATATATTTGTAACAAGAAAAAATTAAGAATTTGTTTTATTTGTCATAATTTCTCTCTCTCTCTCTCTCTCTCTCTCTGTCTCTCTCTCCCACTCCCTCTCCCTCTCCCATCCACACACACACTTTTCTCTCTATCCCTCTCTCTTTTAATTTTTATTTTTCTCTTTGTCTCTGCCCCTCTTTGACACTCATATAGCCTCGTTCACAATGGACTTTTCTTAAGTGAAGATGATAATTTTTTCAAATTAAGAAAAAAGTTTGATTGTTGAGTTGCTTCTTAGAATTTCCACTTAAACGACTTTTTTCTTAATTTTTCACTTAGAACTTTTACTTAACAACTTTTTTCTTTATTTTTCTTAAGTAGCTAATTAGAAGAATTTTTTGAATTTACGTTAAAATAAACTTGGGTTTGATTCTTACGTAAATTCAAAGGAGAAAAAAACAAGAATTTTTTAAGTGTACCTAAATAAGAAAATTATTAATTGCAACAAGTTTCTTTGTCAACACTAATCGTCCTCAAGTGAAAAAAATTAGCATTTTCACTTAGGAAAACTTAAACAAAGTCTATTGTGAACGAAGCTTTACTCGTTCTATACAAGAAATACAGTACAAGACAGCACTATAAGCATATTATTTAAACGTACAACAAATTTAATATAAACATACAAATATTTTTTAAATTTTCAATCTAAAATTTGTTATCTCTACAAAAAAGTAAACAAATACCTGGGAAAGTCATTTCAAGGAACCGCAAGAATTCGTCACGCACAGTCCAAAGCCGCATTCCCAGAAGACAGCAACGCACATGAGCATCCTCAAAAGTTAACTAAAAATATACTTTTTGATAAAATTTTGTGTTTGTTATATAGATATATATATTTATATATATAAATACGGTCCGTAAAGTCTTTGAGGAAATTAAGAAAAATAACACAAGTCTGATGTACGTACACAAATTTAATTAAAGCCTTAAATTGTATATTTTGAAAGTGACAAATTTATAATCTCAAATAATAAATATATCTGATAAAAGAGAAGAATGAAATTGTGAGATTTTGCCTAATTTTGTCACTTTCTAACAATAAAATTATTGTAACTTTATTTGGTATCTCTACGTGTACTGCACGCCAGACGTTAAACTTAGCATTTAGCATGTTCCTCACGTTATAGAGCTTTTGTGTCGTGATGGACTGGATAGCAGTGGTGATCCAGTGCTACAGCTCACGCTCGTCATTCACTGGAGTTTTGAAGAATTTTTCTTTGGAGTCGAACCAGAGGAATATGAAATATGGGTTAAGGTAGGTGGGAAATGAGATCATGGGATCTTGCGTCTTATGCAATAGGTTCACCTTGAGAAAAACATATTTCTGGTAACTCCGTATTCAACTTGACTCTTACGTTATGAGCCTGATGTTGTGGAGCACTGTCTTGCTGGAAAATTTAACCATGACCTCAAAAGCTCAGAAGAACACAAATTTCTAAAGCATATCCAGGTAAATATATCACATGACAACTTGCACTTGAAAGAAGAATGAGCCAATCAAATAAGCGTAATTGTACAGAACTGCATCTGATTGGGTTGATCAAGACGCTCTACCACATCGGGCACATAATATCAGAGATTATTCGAATACGGTTTTTCCAGATTTATGGCGTGGTCAAAATGGAACTTCTTTATAAGTCCTGCTATCACTAGCCCCACACTTTCCTCCCTCCTTTATGCAGTTTACTTCCTCTGGGGCTACGTCAAGTATAAAATCTTTAAAAAGCTAGTGAAACATTTGCACGAGCTGAAGCAGAAGATCCCCACCGCCATTTAGTTGAGCTACAAATAGATCATGGAAAGCCCAGGCGCAGATTTTCAAATAAGCCCCACACACAAACCACACAGCTGATCAGCTTTGATGACGTCACTCTGGGACCAAGTGCAATGGTCATCTTTAAAAACAGCGAGCCACCTTGAGCAACAAACCAGTGGCAGAAAGTCGCTCTGCATGCAAATAACATACGAGTTTTAGCTAAAAGGACCATTTTGTTGGAGGGAGTTAAAATTAACACAGGGACTTCAAACTTGAAAGATGTTAATACAGTTAAATTAACTTTAACTTGTCAAAGTTTCAAACACCAGATTTACACCTTTCAACCTTTTTAGGGGTGGTGAACATAACTATACTCGGTACTAGGGTATATAGTAGACCTCGTGATAACAAAATCTTGTGCCAGTTTTGATGACCAATAAAGGTCATCCGTGTGGGGTTAGAAACATTTGTTCTTAAATATGATACGCAACAATTAATATAACCACCTCTTAGGGGTAGTTTGGGAGTGAAAAACCCCCAAAATCAAAGTTTACAGATTTTGATGAAACAAACGTCTTGACTGGCCGATAACTTGACCAGACTTAAGAAACTTGACCTTGCAAGAACAATGATGACCAACTAAATTTTTAAACCCAACCCTTGGGGACCCAGGGGTCGGTTGAACCTTAAATTTCGAGTTCTTCGATTTCGATTGAAAAAACAGTCTGACTGGGGTCACTTTACCTTGCAAGAACAACAATGACCACCAAAATTTTTTAACCCCAACCCCTGAAGACCCAGGGGTTAGCTGAACCTTAAAATTCAAGTTCTTCGATTTCGATTAAAAAAAAACGGTCTGACTGGGGAAACTTGACCTTGCAAGAACAATGATGACCACCAAAATTTTTAAACCCAACCTCTGGGGACCCAGGTTTCGGTTGAACCTTAAATTTTGAGTTCTTCGCTTTCGATGGAAAAAATGGTCTGACTGGGGTAACTTGACCATGCATGAACAATTATGGCCACCAAAAATTTTTAAACTTAACCACTGAGAACCCCAGGGGTCAGTTGACCCTTAAAATTCGAGTTCTTCGATTTCAATGAAAAAAAAAACGTCTGACAAGGGTAACATGACATTGCAAGAACAATGATGACCACTAAATTTTTTTAAACTCAACCCTTGAGGACCCAGGGGTCAGTTTACCCTTAAAATTTAAGTTCTCCAAATTTAATAGAATAAACTTGTGGTAATTGGGTTAACTTATTATCATGTAAAAACTTTAGTAACTATAAAAATATTTTGCACTTAACCTTTGACGACCCAGGCTATTAGAAGTCATCAGAGGTTAGGATTTAAAAACATTTGGTGGTTGAATTGTTCTTGCAACGTTAAGTTACCACGCAGTCAGCATAATTGTTCCATTGAAATCAAAGAGCTTAAAATTTGAGGATTAACCAACCCCTGGGTCATCAGAGGTTAAGTTTTTCACATTTTTAGTAGTCAACATTGTTCTCGCAAGGTCAAGTTACCTAAGTCAGACCGTTTTTTTTCGTCGAAATCGAAGAACTCAAATTTTAAGGGTGAACTGACCCCTGGGTCTTTAAAGGTTGGGTTTAACAAATTTTGGTTGTCATCGTTGTTCATGCAAGGTCAAGTGACCCTAGTCAGACCGTTTTTTTCATCGAAATCAAAGAACTCGAATTTTAATGTTCAACCGACCCCTGGGTCCTCAGGGGTTGGGTTTTAAAATTTTAGTGGTCAGCATTGTTCTTGCAAGGTCAAGTTACCCAAGTCAGACTGTTTTTACCATCGAAATCGAAAAACTCGAATTTTAAGGGTCAACCGACCCTTGGGTCTTCAGGGGTCATTAGGGGTTAGATTTAATCATTTTGGGTGGTCAAAATTGTTCTCGCAAGGTCAAGTTCTGCCAGTCAGGGCAAGTTATCACCCAGTCAGGACGTTTGTTCCCTCAAAATCAGTGAACTTTGATTTTGGGGGTTTATCACCCAAACTACCCCTAGGGGGTGGTCAAATTTAATGTGGCATCCCGTATTTATGAACTAATGTTTTTCACCCCCCACGGATGACTTTTATTGGTCACCAAAACCAGCACCAGATTGGGTTATCACGAGGTCTACTTTGCATCCTAGTAATTAATTATAGTTATGTTTACCACCCCTAAAAAGGGAGAAAGGTGTAGATCTGGGGTTTAATACTTCGAAAAGTTAGAGTTTATTTATTTGTAATAACATATTTCAAGTTTGAAGTCCCTGTGTTTATTTTAACTTTCTCTACTAAATGGTCCTTCTAGCTCAAAATCCTATGCTATTTGCATGCAGAGTGACTTTCTGCCACTAGTTTGTTGCTCAAGGTCGCAAAAGGAGCGTGGCTTGATGTTGTTGAAGAGGACCATGTAAAAAAGTCTATCAAACCACTTTAACCTGGATTTATGCTAAAATACGCAACTTTAACATGTTTTGGACCCCTCAACAAAAGATGTATTGGTTTTTCAGGAAATTAGTTCTGTGGTTGGTTATCATTTCGCTATAGATAAATTTCCCAGAACTACGTCACACGCGCTTGTGCAGAAGCACTTGTGCAAATCACAACCAAAAATAGACTTTTTTAAGCTATATAAATCTATATAAATATATATTGTATATAGACCACTTTATATTGATGAAAATGATTTGAATTTCTGCAATTACTGCAAGCAAGCAATAGAAGACTTGCAACAGTAGGTGGAAATCATAGTCCAACAATAATAACAAAGTGCTAGCAGACGATTTGGTGTTCCTTTCTACATTTAACATGCTTTCTTATAGGGCAATGAAGCAGCTATAACTAAAGTTAGAACTTTTTATCAAAGTTAAAACTTTTACTGTATCCTACTGAGACTCAAAACTTTTGTTTTCTTGGATTGAAATATTTTTAAAACCATAATTTTTTACCAAGTTACTTGAAATCTAGGAAAACAAAATCTTGTGTATATATATATTTATATAAATGCAGGATTTAAACGATGGACTGCTATAATTTCATTGAATTTTGCCACAATTACTTATTTTTTAACACGCAGGAGAATATATCCTTCTTAGTCCCCGCACTTTATAAAAAAAGTCTTATCGACCTAATTTTTAACCGGGTTTTAGTGTGGCTCTGAGATTAACAAACATATCATTACCAAAAAAATTTAACTTTGGTGGAACTTCTACCTACTCTAAAAGTTTCAAAATAGCTTTAAAAATTGCATTAATTCAGAGCAGTTTTCTGGTCCAGTTTTTGTAATTGTATCTAAAATTGTTTTTTATTTGCCTGAGCTTTTATTAAATTAAGTGATGTCCACTGTATTGTATACTGAATGTGTGAATGGAAGCCACAAGCAACATATAAACACGTGATTTTTACTGAATAAACACGAAATAGGGCTTTTAAAACTCATGATAATATTTACCAGAATGTTAATGTTGCCCCACAAGATATCGTAAAAATACTGTAAAGTAAGCAATTTGCGTAAAAATTTATGGTTAAGACGTCAGAAACATGCAACAATTGGTATAAAAATTTTCTGCGAATTGCAAAAATCTAACTTCTGAACTCTGCTACCGAGCTACAGTTGGAATTTGAGACATACTTCATTTATTTTTATAAGTCCCATTTGTTTGGGATATTATATCTTATGGTTTTCTCTGGTCTATTCCTTTAAGAGGATAAAAATATGACCAGCTGTCTCGACAATTACGAATTGTCTTAAACTAAAGTATCATTGTTCAAAATTTTAGATTTTTTTGAGAAAAAAAGTTTGAGTCTAGTGACCGACGTCGGTATTTTACTAACTGAACCGTCTGATACATCACAACTAGGCTATTTATTACTTATAGAGCTAACAAAAAAACATTGATTTAAATGGTTTAATGCATGTACACTCCTCAAATGAATCTGACTGAAGCGGTTATTTCTCAAAATTATAAATATATATGAAAACATAAACGCAAGAAGTCAGAATTAATCGGAAGCAGTGTACAGCAAGTTTTGTTAAAACTGGATACAGAGGATTTAACGTATTAGCTGAGCACGAACACTAGTCGCTGTATGTTCACTGCTGCTTCTTTCCACATTTTACTGGACTATCAAAGCACAACAAAATATTCTCGCCCACCAATTATTCCTTCTCTCTTGTTTGGATCAGTTCTACATATCACCTAGATATCTCGTTTTCTCTCTCGACCATTTCAGTTCGATCATCAAAATAATAGAAATCAATTAAAAGGTGGAGTAGTGCAGAAAAGAACACTTCTCTTATTGTTAGTCGTATTGGTGCGAAGATAAAAATACGTAAAATATTTTGGGTCCTGTTTGAAATGCAACTTGTTGTACCTGTAAACCCTTTAGTGTATTTGTCATGCCATGTAAGTAATTATACCTAAATAAACAATGGTTTATAATAAATATTACGTCTAAAGTTTGAAAAAGTTGTCTAAAGAAAAACACAAAAATTTATAGCACAATACACTTAATAAAATGTTCTTAAATAACTTTAGTTGGTCTCCAAAACCAACTGTAACTCCGTAGCAGTTGTTACCACTATTTCATATTTCAAATAGTAAAGTATGTTATGTATTTAGTGTCACTGCTGGCCATAAGAGGTCATCAGCCTTTTACTTTATTTGTTGGCATCAAAAATCCACACGACCACGTGGATCCTCCCGTGCTTCCTCGTCCCAATGTTTCTCACCGGCATTCGTGACTGAGCGGTGAGTAAATAAACATAGACAGATTACTGTACCTGCCACCGGCATGGTCCGTACTCGTTAAGTCCATTTCCTTAAACCACATCTCTATTGTCGGACGTTGTCTCCTGACTTCGTTTAAGTAATTATTAATGTGGGTGAGAAATACCAATCTTTTATCCTCTCCTTTATTCATTGGATTATTTGCTATTATTACAATTATATTTGCATAACGAGAGAATATTTGAATTGCTTAATTTCTTATCATAATAACAATATATCGTCAATATTATATACTTTGTTATCTATTTAACATTAATTTTCTAGAAGCTTTTAATATAATTAAATCAGGGGGTTGGACCCGTCACAAAAATTATCGGGTTCGCGATCCCTATTCCGGATCCTGAAATAAAATTGTTTAGTCCGCGGAGCCGGGTCAGGACCCTTTGATTTTTTTTCGGATTCGCGGAGCCGGGTCCGGGACCCGGCCTAGTAATTGTCGGGTCCGCGGAGCCGGGTCCGGACCCTATTAGTTTTTTTTCGGGTCCCCGGGAACCGGGTCCGAAAGACCAGCCAAGATATAGGGTTTTGGCCGTAACCGGGTCCTAACACCTCAATAAAATATTGCAGACAATACGCAACGGCAACCAACCCTAGAAAACAAGCAATTTCAGGCCTGAATCACAATTCTTATATTCCAAATCAGAACTTCAATTAAATATTCTAAGAAAACCAATAAAAGCACGTTGCACAGTGATGAGTAGTTTCGATTTATGTAACCCGCACAATATTTTCATAGTAATTTATGCATGTTTTTGACGTCATAAACATGTATAAATACGCAAATTTTGATTCTTTATTCAGTGTTTTCACGCTCTCTCTTGGGGCTACATTAACATTCTGGTGAAAATTGTCAGCAGTTTTAGAAGATCTCATTTCATTATAAAATATATTTAGTTTTATGTAGTCAATTTCTTTAAGGTTAAATGGAACTGCTGGGTTCAAACCTGTTGCCATGTATTAAATACATTTAACTCTGAAGCTGCTCAATTATTATTTTAATTTCCAAAAATAATTTTTTACAAATTTTGATTTTGTTTTTGTTTATTGTATGTGCGTGTGCGTGTTTCAAAAAGTCTTTACTTACATGTTCTGTTCCAAGAATTGCAGTTCCAAATGACGATTGGTTCATAACAAAACCTATATTTACATCTAATAAAAGGACATAATTGTATAAGTAATTACAAAAGGTTTATGTTTTAAATAAAATAATGCTCATATGTTTAACATATACTTGCAAATGATACACTAGATAAAAAAAGGTCATAAATTAGTCTAAATGCCTAAATGCTACATACTAAAGAGTCAAATAAGCTCTACAAAGCGTATTTATATCTACCGTAAATCTTTCAGTTTTCAATTAATAACAGTGTTAGGGCCATGCAGATATCATTTTGCACAAATTCAAACGATAACAAATAATTAAAATTCTTTTAAACACGATGCAAACCTTAACATAATGAACTTTTTGTAAATTTGAAAAAATTAACAAACTGTTCGAATATGTCGTTATCAAAAATAAAATTAAAATATATTTTTTCTCAGCAGTCAAAAAGGCGTTCGTCCAACACGAACTCAAACATCTCTACAAATTCAATTTAATTGAAACACGAACTGTTCGGGTTTATGTGCTAGCGGTTCAAAACATGTTTAAAGTCACAAGCGAACACCCCAAGATTGACTAGAGACAACCTTCTAATTTCTTATCTATGTCTACTTTAAATGCATTAAAATTATGCGTAAGTTAAATATTATTTTAAAACAAACATCTGAAACATTTTTTAAAAAAAACCTGCAAATATTTAATAGTGTTTAAAGTTTTACGCAACAACAGCTTAAAGTCAATCAGTTAGGAAGAAACTAATTGTTTAATTTTTATAAAAACGTATATATTTCAATTGCCATAATTTAAAAATTTACTATTAAAATTGAAAAAAAAAGTAAAAAAGTGTAACTTTTTTTTTAATTAAAAAGTTTGAAAATTATATAAATAAATATATATATCATTGTCCGCGCGTCTAAATGGTATAAAAGCGCGTGAGTGGAAACTAAGCACCTTTTACATACGATATAGACACATCACGACGGCCGTGTAAGGTGCTTATCTACCACTCGCGTGCTTCATAAAAATTGCTTTTTTACCATTTAGATGCACAGACTGCGATATATCGCCGTGGCTACGCCCAAACTATGTCAGGATAGGAAGTTGTGGACAGTGGCGTAACTACCAGGGGGGGAGTTCCCCCGGGCCCGTCGACTTCTGGGGGCCTGTCGGATTCTGAGGGGGCCCGATGATGCTTGGCGCAAAAAAAAAAAAAATAATAATAATAATAATAATAAATTGATAATATTAAATTTTATGTTGAAAAACAGTATTTGAAAGTTAAAGTGGATCAATCAAATAATATGCATTTTGTGACAGAGGGTATTAATATTAACTACATTTTTTAACTGTCACCATACCGTCTAATTAAATTTTCTATAAATGTCTTCTTCAAATATCATATGTATTTTTTCTATTTATAGCAAAAATTAATTATTGATAAAAATTAAAATCATGTATGATAGACCATTTTAAGTTTTTTTTTTTTTTTTTCATGTTATAGTGACACTTTTTAATTTTCATTTTAAAAAATAGCTTAAAATTTCAGTGCCACGCCCCCTTTTCCAAAATTCTTCGCCTGCGGCGCACAAACCCCCCTCCTCCACGGCACTGTCCTCCTTCCGGGGAGCCCGTGTCAGATTTTTCCCCTTGGCCAAATTTTTGAAGTTACGCCACTGGTTGTGAAGGTCTATCACTGGGTCAGGATAAAACATCTGTGTTGTTGGCTTACCCCGAAAGGGATTTATAGCGTCATGATATGTATGTATGTATATATATATATATATATATATATACATTTTTTTTTTTAATTTTTACTATTTTTGAGGCTGATTTCACTATGAAATTTTTTTACAATTGCAACTTGTTATATATCAAATTAGAGCAGAAATTTTGACATTTTAACAAATGTTTGCAAAAAAGAGTTATGTCAATTGGTTTTTATTTTAATGAGTTAGTAGCGTAAGAGTTTATTTTTGAAGAAAAAAATCGATTGCGCCAGATTTTGATGTAAAAAAAGGCTGGATTGGCCGAGATGGACCCACAGCTTGGGCATTGAGATCACCAGACCTCACCCCACCTGTTTTTTTTCTTGTGGGTAGTCAAAGACAAAGAGTTTAAGACTACAGTGCAAGATAACCCAGAGTTAAAGCGACGCCATAAAGATTACTGATATGCTATCGAGTCCATAGCGAGACTGCAGTTTCGACTTAACAACTGCCGGGCTACAAATGGTTCCCACATGGAGAAACCTAAATGTTATGTGCTTATCATCACTTTTAACTGAGAAAAAAATTAAAAAGATGTTTTTTATGTTTTTAGGAAAACGCTGTTTGCTAACGTCTCTTTTTCGAAAAAATCGCTCTTCGTACTGTTTTGCATCTAGTCAAAAGAAAAATTGACAAATCACATTTTTAAAAACAGAATTTTTTTTCAAAACTTAAGCTTTAATTTGATGTATAAGCCTAATTTGTTAATAAACTTCATATTAAAAAACGCTTCTAAAAAAGTAAAAATTTAAATAAACACCCTGTATATATACATACATACATACATACATATATATATATATATATATATATATATATATATATATATATATATATATATATATATATATATATTATGTGTGTATGTGTGTGTGTTTATGTGCTGGAAGTATGTATGCACTCCTCCAAGAAAAATCAGTCCGCTCGTTTCTGTGACACCTGGCAATATAGGCAAACTGCCTAACATGTGATAGAAATGGGCAACGCTGCATAGCATTATTAGATTATCTATAGCCTTAGGCAATGTGATAAAGAAAAATATTTTTGAAACCAAGTAGCAAGCAAGAAGCTTCTTTACTTCAATACTATTACTGACCAGTATATTATTTTCCTTGTATTATTGTTATGATTTTTGACATATTGAAAGTTTAAATATATAATATATAAAAAAAATCAATGAAGTTTGCTTCAAATATTTATCTTATTACTCTCTCTCTCTGTCTGTCTCATCCAAGAAGTAAAAAATAATTTAAAATGTATATTTTCTTAATATATATCCCTTTTTTTAATATTTTAAATCATTTCCAATAGTTATTTCTCATTTATTATAGCATAACAAACATTTTTTTATTCAAATAATTGATATATAGGGTTCATGCATTCATGTTTAAGTCGACGCCATGTTGGATAACTAAATAACTTAATAAATGTTTAATTAGTAATTCAAGTATGTGGGAAAAATAAAAATAACCAAACATTTAACGATTTTTCAAAGAAAATTGGGTTAAAAGAAGAAAGTCCTATGCTCAGTAATGTTTTTCACTACTCCAATATGGTTTCCAACCGCATTAAATATGATGTCATGCGAAAACACCTTAGAGAGAGAGAGCGAGAGCGAGAGCGAGAGCGAGAGAGAGAGAGAGAGAGAGAGAGAGAGAGAGGGTGAGTGTGCAAGGAAGTTAAAATATTTCAAGCGAACTGCGCTATGAAATAGGAACTGCGCTATATTTCAAATTTAAATACATCCATACGTCATGTGAATAATATTATATGCTCATAAAAAACGCTAACAATTTATCTTGTTTATGATTTGGAACTATTATTATTTTTGTGAGAAAACAAAAATTAAAAAGAGTATATTTGCAAATATTTTGTTCACTCGATGTAAAAAATGTCTCAGCAATTGCGATAAGCAATAGAATAAATTATCAGAAGCTAATCAAAGTTAAGCAAACTATTTGAGCTTGCTTTCTTGCTCTCTCTCTCTCTCTCTCTCTCTCTCTCTATAAATACGTTTGAAATAAGATAAAATATAGTTTTTGAAAAATATATTGCACTACTTTTTTTAATTCGATCTCTCTAATTATTTCCAATTTATTTAAAAATCACAATTCTATTTTAAATTTATTGATATAATAAAGAACATAATTGGAAATAAATATATTCTGTAGTATATAGTGTGCATATTTGCACAATATAAAAAGCTTTTATTGTGTTTTTTTTTCGAAGCGATCTAAAACAATGGAAAAATGTATTATTGCCAACTTCCATTTTTTAGTTTATTATTATTAAAAATTTATTGTAAGTATATTCCAATATAGTATTGAAATACTTATAATAATCTTTTCTTTTATTATTGCTCCATTTTACCTCATTTTTTTACAATATTATAGTTTTAATTCACTTACATTAATTTTTAACTCAATTTTAGTTGCTTCTTAATTAAATTTATGAATTTAGTTAATTAAGCATTATTTTTTTTTAATAATAAATCAATTGTCATGTGCATTTTATGAGATTTATTATAATACGAGAAAAATCCTAATATGAATATAATATTCATTATAAATTGTAAAAAAAAAATATTATACAAGGTAAATAATATTCTGGTCAGTAATAGTATTGAAGTAAAGAAGCTTCTTGCTCGCTACTTGGTTTCAAAAATATTTTACTTTATCACATTGCCTAAGGCTATAGATTATATAACAAAGCTATGCGGCGTTGCCCATTTCTATCACATGTTAGGCAGTTTGCCTATATTGCCAGGCGTCACAGAAACGACCGGACAGATTTTTCTTGGAGGAGTGTACGACTGGTCAAAAGCCAAGCATATTTTGGTGCTCGCACATCCGAGTGATATAAGAAGACACACCTTACTTTTGTTGTGACAATTACCTTCTAGCCACTTCATTGGAGTTGTATATCCAACAAAATCCTTTTGTCTCATTTAAAAAAAAATTACTGTACAATGTGCATTATATAATAGGTACCCAGTTTAACTCATTTTTTTTCGTGTTTAAATTGCAACAATTGTTCAGGTAGACACCCCGTATGTGATAAGAAGTTTGCTTTCTCTCTGTCTCTGTCTGTCTGTCTCTCTCTCTCTTTCTAATTTTCTCTCTATCTCTCTCTCTTTCTTTCTCTCTCTCTTTCTCTCGCTGGTCAATCATTAATTACAAACAAACATTATTTAAGTGATGATATGCTTTTCTTTTCTATTCTATTCTATTCTATTCTATTCTATTCTATTCTATTCTATTCTATTCTATTCTATTCTATTCTATTCTATTCTATTCTATTCTATTCTATTCTATTCTATTCTATTCTATTCTATTCTATTCTATTCTATTCTATTCTATTCTATTCTATTCTATTCTATTCTATTCTATTCTATTCTATTCTATTCTATTCTATTCTATATGCTATGCTATGAAATAAATATTTGCTTACTGAAACGCAATCCTAGCAAGCACTTGTATGATATAGTTAATTTTGTAGATATTGTACAACATTGTATATTGTAAAATACAATACTATATATTTATATTAAAAAAATGACTGTTGGATATCACTTTTTGCAATATAATTCAAAGTTATGTATTCAAAACTATTACTTTTTCTTTTATGTGTTATTTAAAAATTTAATAAAGCTTTTATTTAATAATTGTTGCGTCTTGAATAAATAAAATTATATTAACGCTAGAGTTCCTATCAAATTTACTAAATGAAATATTTTGTATGTTGAGTACGTTATTAACATAAATACTATAAATTTACATGAAGATGTGTGTCTATAGAAAAATATTATGCTTATAGTAAATTTGTGCGCAAAGAAAAAATATTATTATAATTATAAGTAGGAGTATAATATAGAAAATATTTCTGTAAAACTTTGATTTGAAAATGTGATATGGGTACAGTAACGTAACATATAACGTTTTTGTTAAATAATGATTTTAAAACAACAACAAAAATCTCATTGACCACTGACCACGATGTTTGACAAATGTGTATACGTGTGTTAAAAGCTTCGTTTGAAATGTTGTTGATCGTGTGTGTCGTCGTTAACAAAATATATATACGAAAAATTTAGTCACATGAGTGCCTGCAAGTTTGACTTGCGAGGCTGTTTTTTACTATTACCAATCTGTTTAATACGACATATATTTTACTTTTCGAAAGATAAATCGAAATATATTAAGGTATTATTGTATATGTTAAGGTATATGTTAAGGTATTAAGGGTTGTATATAGATGGCTTGTATCTCATAGTCTAAAAAGAAAAATTCCAAATTTTATAATGCCATTTAAAAGTTAATAGAAACAGCTACCTATGATAAAATTTTCAGAACCCGTGACCATCAGATAAGAGAGAACTTAATTATTGAAATTATCATTTCTCTTATGGGATCAGAACTTCAAAAAATCTTAATTAAAAATCGAGCATTCGCCAAAATTTTTTACATTTTGGAAGATACCTAATCCTAATGTATCACTGTCATAAATTTCAGATTTTTCTGTCTTTAAAACTTTTTAGGCAAATCCCGCTGTAATATATACAGATTGCCACCAAATACATATATGACAATTGAATATATAGAGCATGCGCGATGCGCAGCAACATACCCAATTGATATGTACAAGTTAATGTAATACACAACGTAGAGCAGCAAACTGGTGTTTGATTTACACTCCCCACAACCTTAAGATGAGAACCCATTAGGTTTAACCAATGTTGTAGTGGCCACCCACCAACAGCCACAACGCAACATTACACCCGCAGTAGCTGATTTCCCGCCTTAACTTTTTTGGAAAGACATAGTTTATCGGCAATACAAAAAGAGTGGAAGGGATATACGCAAAGCAAGCAAGCGAGCGAGTTTCCTTTCCGACGGTTTGTCTACCTAAAGTATCCATAAGTGACTCATCGTAGACATTAATCAAACTATGAGATTTTTTTTAAATATCAGATATTGCTGTAATTTAGATGCGGTAAAATAACATCGAATAAAATTGGTTATTTTATTTTAAGAAAACTTTACTTGTTATTTATACGGCGTTATATATTTTATATACGACTATATTATAAATTTATTTTACAACTTTCTACTTTGTGTAAAATGTTGAAATGAAATAGTTTAAGTGTTGAATATATAAAAGATAACAAAATATGAAGCATTACCTAACAGTTCGTTCTTGACCGTATAATTGTTGACGTAATACGTCTCATTATATTCATAGCCGATGTTGTGTAAGCGTTCTGTCCAAATATGGGCCTGAAATTAAAGAAAATTTATATTTTTAAGTAGAAGACATAGGCATGTGCCATGAAGTTGGCTGATAAAATTTTAGTAAGAAAATCATCGCGCTTGGACACCGCTGACTAACATTTTAAAGTTCTTCAGTTACAATAGATTTTGAGTGTAAAAGATTTAACCATAAATTTCAGAAGGAAAATATGCGTAGAAAGGTCAGATACCTTTAAAAACAAGGAGCAAGTAAAAAAAGGGGTATTTAGCACCCATTAGGTCATTCGGACGGCTATTTGGCTAAGCAAGAAGGATCCATGAGTATAAAGTGTCATAATAAATCTAAAAATTAGAGTGAGCAGCAGCGAAATAGCTTGCCAAGCAGGTGAAGACGTTGCTCAATAGCAGACGTTGCAAAAGTATGTTTAAAGAGAAAATAAACAAAGTCACAGCCCAACAATACTAACAAAGTGCAAGCAGACGACTTTGTGTTCCTTTCTACTTTTAACATGCTTTCTTATGGGGCATTGAAGCAGCTATAACTCAAGTGAGAATTATTTTTTAGAGCTGAAATTTTTACTGTAGCTTACTGAGCCCAAAAGCTTTTGTTTTCTTGGATTTCAAGTGATCTGGGTAAAAAAAATTGATTACTTAATTGACTTAAAATTCAGGATAACAAAAGCTTTGAGGCTCAGTAAGCTAAAGTAAAATTTTCAGTTCTGAAAAATATATCTAACTCAAGTTATAGCTGCTGCATTCCACTATAAGAATGCATAAATGTAGACAGGAACACCAAATGATATGCTGGCACTTTGTTAGTATTTTTGGGCTGTCAGTTTGTTTACTTTCTCACTATTGCAGGTCTTCTATTAACATATGTTATACCATTAAAGGTAGGGCTGTGCATAGAAACCGGTTTACAGAAAACCAGTTACATAACGATTCAATTAACCGGTTTCATTGAAACCTCGTAAACAAGTTAGTCGTTATTGAGAATCGATAAGAACATTCACGATTTTAGAAATCGCTAACAAAATTAACGATTATTAATTTTAAGAATCGTCAAGTAAATTTACGATTTTAAAATCAAAAGTTATTAAAATGAAAATAATAATCAGTACGTATTATCAAATTTTCAGTTTTATTTATTATTTTATTGAATTTTAGAGTATAACATTTTAGAATATCATTTTAAGATGCCTTGAAAAACGTGTATTAATTATGCTTGTGTGAATAAAAATGTTTTTTTTTTTTAAAAACTTAAATCTATTAACCCTAGAATGATTTGATAAAAATAGTAACAAGAACGGTGCAAGTGGTCAAAAAGACCAAAGTTTTATATATTATTATATCTTTGGTTATAATAGAGCTATAAATTTGAATCTTTTTTCTAAATACTCGTAATTTAATGCCAAAAATTGTGAACGTATTTTAAAGTAATTAATTTTTAATATAGTGTTACTTGAAAAAATGAACGACCTTTTTAATTATACACATTTTTTTTTTCATCAGGTAAAGATTTTGAGGTTGGGTAAAATAACAAGAGGGGAGATTCACTTCCGCAACCGTGACGAGTTAAAAGCAATAAATTATCCTTGTCTAGCTGATTGAAGTCATCCTAAGATTTTCAATAGATTTTTATTTTTACACATTCTCTCTCTCTCTCTCTCTCTCTCTCTCTCTCTCTCTCTCTCTCTCTCTCTCTCTCTTCATCTATCTCTATCTCCATTATCTCAATCAATTTTTGTTGCGTAAAATAACTACCCTTGCTATCTACTATTTACCGGAATTTTTAAAAATATCAATTTTAATTTTTAAAAAATATTATACTACAAGAAAGTATTTTTTATTAAATTATTATATTTCCGTATTATGAATATAATAAATAATTGCAATAGACTTTGGTTTGGATAATTTTGGTTGCAATTACTCTCTCACTCTCTCTCTCTCTCTCTCTCTCTCTCTAGCAAAAGAATTTTTTTGATTTTATTGCAGTGTAAAAAAAAATTATAATACTATTAATTACTAAAATGTTAATATTATATTATTTTTTTTGCAAACGAACCATTATTTACATGGTTTTTATATTATAATATTGTCTTTGTTTTATAAATCCTCTTTATCAGAATAATTTTTTTTCTAATGAATCTCTATAATAATTAAAAAAAATATATATAATATATAAAACCATAAACGTCAATGACTTTGAAAATCAAAACACTTTATATACAAAACGTATGTTTTTACATACAAGGCTAAGAAAACCTAACACTATATCCTTTGAATATAAAAAAGTATACATAAAACTAATTCTCCCTTATTTTCTAAAAGTTGTCTAAAATCCTTCAAGAGAGGTAAAGTCATAAACCTTTTTCTCCCCTCTAGATGACTTCCTCCCTCACGCTGTACGTTGCCTCTTTATATTATGCTGCTTTTCACACGTGTTATTACGTGGACTTTTTGACCACTCAGCACCGTTCTAAGTTGAAAATTTTTCATTAATTTATGTAAATTCGTCTAATTAACGTAAATTATCAATTTTTTTTAACAAAAATTGAAACAATTATACTTGACAAAGTCAAAAAATGCCAAAGAAAACGATTATTTTTTTATTAAAGAAATTACATTTAAAGTGGTGTTCGGTCGAAAAGACCAAGTCTATACGTTCTAGGGTTAATAGATAAAAAAATTAAAAAACATTATTAAAAAAATATGAATATGTTTGAACGCAGTAACGCAAGTAAATTCATTTTTAAAAATCTTTTGTTTAAAAATATATGTAAACAAATACTTTGCAATTATTTGTGTAAATTAATTTGTATATAATTTGTAATTATTTGTGTATATATATATATATATATATATATATATATATATATATATATATATATATATATATATATATATATATATATATATATAAATATATATATATATATATATATATATATATATATATATATATATATATATATATATATATATATATATATATATATATATATATATATATATATATATATATATATATATATATATATATATATATATATATATTTATATATATTATATCGATGTTTACCCGTTAAAGTGAACGAACTACACTTTACAAATTTCCCTCATAATGAACGATCTACGTTTGGCGCTTCTACGCATTTTAAGAGCAGAACAATTCGTATGAACAAGGAATTTGTAAAGTGTAGAACGTTCATTTTTCACAGAATTGGTAAAGTGTAGTAAAGTGTAGTACGTTCACTTCGACGGGTAAGCATCGATATGTATAATTATATCTATATAGTAAAACTTACGTAAGGAGTTGGGCAGTATGGACACTTTGGCGTGGTTGGTTTTGTTGTTGTAGTCGTGGTCGTGGTCGTAGTCGTAGTCGGCAATGTAGCAGCTGTGACAATTGTAGTTACTTCCTGTGTAGCCATAATACTGGTTTCCGGTTTTAGAGTAGTTGTTGTCTTCTTTTTCTTTTTTCTTGACTTCTTACTAGAAACCTCTTCATCGTCACTTGCTTCCGTTGTCAAAATAAAAATTTTGTCTGACTTTGGAGAATTCTGAAATAAGCAAGGTTACATATTGAAAGGTATAGAAGACATGGTACAACATGGTCTTTTTAATAACTTAACACAATTTGGGATTTACACCATAAAAAAATGGTAAAAAACATTCAAGAAAAGCTCTCATTGATACTGCCTAGTTAAGAGTATACCAGATAATTTAAACGCTTTTTTTCCTTTAAAAAAATAGAGATTTTATTTTATTCTATTGATAAACTTTTGTTTGTAAGTTAAAAATTATTAAACTGAATTTGACAGTTTTTGTATAATTTAACTAAAAGTGAACTGATTTTGCAGTTTTTAAAGACTGAATATAAAAAAAACTGGATTGAATTCAGTACTGAAAATGCTCATTATCAAAACTGAAAATCCAGTCCCTAATCGTAACAAAACTGTAAAGTATGGCATTTGCATGAAAATGTTGTCCGAGTTGCTTAGAACCAAATTTTCTAATTACTGCTACGATCCTGACAGTTGGGTTTTGAGGCCAATTAACGTTATTACTGTAAGTCCCATCAAATGTTTTGTGATGTCAATGCTAAGGTTTTCATGTTGTCTATGCCTTTAAAACCATGTTTTCAGCACATTTTAAGAAATAGTATAATTCAGTTAATTCCTTAAAAAAAATTATACCTTTTTTTAATTACATTTAAAAAAAGTTCAAATCTAAAAAGTACCTTGTAGAGTTTTTATGCACTACTTGGCAAGCAAAATACAAAATTAGATTTTATTTTATTTTGAATAGTATTCAGAATTTTGTTACTAAATTTAACAATGATAATATATTTGTCTACATAATTATGTATGTATGTATGTATGTATGTATGTATGTATGTATGTATGTATGTATGTATGTATGTATGTATGTATGTATGTATGTATGTATGTATGTATGTATGTATGTATGTATGTATGTATGTATGTATGTATGTATGTATGTATGTATGTATGTATGTATGTATGTATGTATGTATGTATGTATGTATGTATGTATGTATGTATGTATGTATGTATGTATGTATGTATGTATGTATGTATGTATGTATGTATGTATGTATGTATGTATGTATGTATGTATGTATGTATGTATGTATGTATGTATGTATGTATGTATGTATGTATGTATGTATGTATGTATGTATGTATGTATGTATGTATGTATGTATGTATGTATGTATGTATGTATGTATGTATGTATGTATGTATGTATGTATGTATGTATGTATGTATGTATGTATGTATGTATGTATGTATGTATGTATGTATGTATGTATGTATGTATGTATGTATGTATGTATGTATGTATGTATGTATGTATGTATGTATGTATGTATGTATGTATGTATGTATGTATGTATGTATGTATGTATGTATGTATGTATGTATGTATGTATGTATGTATGTATGTATGTATGTATGTATGTATGTATGTATGTATGTATGTATGTATGTAAGTGTTATATTTACCGAGTTCCTGCATCGCTTCATTGCTCCACAACATTTACTAATAATTAGTCTTCGCCTAGCAACCTGCCTTGATGTTCTGCTAAGTGACTCTATAGTAAATAAATATAAATTATTACATATAATTAAGAGCAGAAGGTTTAAAATTGTGTTTAGTGATAAAATTTAGAAAGTAACAGATCAACAATACTAACGAGGTGCTAGCAGACGACTTTGTGTTCCTGTCTACATTTAACATTATATATTTAATTAGTCATCAAATATATAACGTCTCTATGGCGTCAAAACGTTTCAAGTGAAATTATGACGAGCGCCCAAACGTTCCATCTGACACAGTAAACCAAACCTTATGTAGATGGAACGCTCTCTCCCTGTCTCTCATTCATATATCAAATAATTGTGTTCAGAAATGTTCATTTTTTGGCTTTTGATTTTTCTATTTTGACCACAATTAGTTCTGGTCAAAATTCAAAGACCAAAACTAGATATAAATGTTTACATGGGGTTTTGCTTTTTGCGAAATTCTCTAATTTATTTTATAATTAAGAAATGTCCGCTGCGGAATTAATAACGTCAAATCTAGCCTTTTTCTGCGCACGTGTACTAGTGAGCTGTGACGTCACTAACCTGCAGCTACCAATTCGTAAAAGTAAAATACATAAATAATAAATGATTCCGAAGACAACACTAAGTATACGTTAGATACTTAAGTATGTAAGGGTATTATACATGTTTTTCTTTCTTTTTCATGGAATTCTATGCCAGTATCACTCCATAAACATTATAAAAGCAAGCTTACAGATGCAAATATTCTTGTTTGCAATTGCTTGCAGCTTTTTTGCAGTAGATGCACAGTTTTTAATTTGTTCTAATGTGAAAAAGATAACATTTCAAACAAAATTAATCTTTAATTAATGATAAATAAAATTTTTATACTGTACGTGTGTAAAACAATTGACAAAACATCAATCTTGGGCTGTTTGAGTGCGATAACAAACAGGTCGTGTGTGGGATCGTTTTCCATTTTTTTAGATGATCAGTGTTCAACAAACACTGTTTTGACTGCTGAGTGCAAATTAAATTTCAAACTCTTAATCGAACAGTATTGCAATTAAAATTTAAATTAAATAATGACGAAAAGTAAGTGTATAGCTAAGTGTAGGTATAATTAAAGAAGTTTCAACAAGTTATATGAATAAAAATGTTATATAAATAAAAATCAAAACGGAAGAGGTTGTTAAGTTTTAATAGTATTATTTTACGCAACATATTGAAACACTAACGAACAGTTCATTTTGTGTTCAGACTTGCAAAATGTTCCAAGTGTTCGTGTGGGAAATATTTTCAAGTGTTCGTGATCAGTTCAAGTCCAACTAAAATCGTATTCGACCGAAACACTGTATTAAATATTGCATTTAAAGGCAACCATTTTTAATCTTGTATAACGGAATTGTAAATCGATCTGCCGCAAAAAAAGTGTGTTTCGTATTTTGGCAGGCGATGAAAAAGGTCTATCTTGTTTTTTATCAGTGGAAGCAAAATGTCTATCTCGGTCCCGAACATTATGGAAATGGAACTCGAGATAGTCCTTTTGCTTTCACTGACAAAAAAACGAAATAAACAATTTTTCACTATATAATATAATATATATTATACAATATATAACGTCGAAATATAAACAGGGTGTTAATTTAAATTTTTACTATTTTAGATGCTAATTTTATTATGAAATTTTTTTACAGTTGTAAATTGTTATATATTAAATTAAAGCACATATTTTGACATTTTTAACCCTAGAATGATTTGATAAAAATAGTAACAAGAACGGTGCAAGTGGTCAAAAAGACCAAAGTTTTATATATTATTATATCTTTGGTTATAATAGAGCTATAAATTTGAATATTTTTTCTAAATACTCGTTATTTAATGCCAAAAATTGTGAACGTATTTTAAAGTAATTAATTTTTAATATAGTGTTACTTGAAAAAATGAACGACCTTTTTAATTATACAAATTTTTTTTCATCAGGTAAAGATTTTGAGGTTGGGTAAAATAACAAGAGGGGAGATTCACTTCCGCAACCGTGACGAGTTAAAAGCAATAAATTATCCTTGTCTAGCTGATTGAAGTCATTCTAAGATTTTCAATAGATTTTTATTTTTACACATTCTCTTTCTCTCTCTCTCTCTCTCTCTCACACTCTCTCTCTCTCTCTCTCTCTCTCTCTATCTATCTCTATCTCCATCATCTCAATCAATTTTTGTTGCGTAAAATAACTACCCTTGCTATCTACTATTTACCAGAAATTTTTAAAAATATCAATTTTAATTTTTAAAAAATATTATACTACAAGAAAGTATTTTTTATTAAATTATTATATTTCCGTATTATGAATATAATAAATAATTGCAATAGACTTTGGTTTGGATAATTTTGGTTGCAATTACTATCTCTCTCTCTCTCTCTCTCAAAAGAATTTTTTTGATTTTATTGCAGTGTGTAAAAAAATTATAATACTATTAATTACTAAAATATTAATATTATCTTTGTTTTATAAATCCTCTTTATAAGAATATTTTTTTTTCTAATGAATCTCTATAATAATTAAAAAAAAACAATATAATATATAAAACCATAAACGTCAATAACTTTGAAAATCAAAACACTTTATATACAAAACGTATTTTACATACAAGGCTAAGAAAACCTAACACTATATCCTTTGAATATAAAAAAGTATACATAAAACTAATTCTCCCTTATTTTCTAAAAGTTGTCTAAAATCCTTCAAGAGAGGTAAAGTCATAAACCTTTTTCTCCCCTCTAGATGACTTCCTCCCTCACGCTGTACGTTGTCTCTTTATATTATGCTGCTTTTCACACGTGTTATTACGTGGACTTTTTGACAACTCAGCACCGTTCTAAGTCGAAAATTTTTCATTAATTTATGTAAATTCGCCTAATTAACGTAAATTATCAAATTTTTTTAATAAAATTGAAAAAATTATACTTGACAAAGTCAAAAAATGCCAAAGAAAACGATTAATTTTTTATTAAAGAAATTACATTTAAAGTGGTGTTCGGTCGAAAAAACCACGTCTATACGTTCTAGGGTTAAAAATGTTCGCAAAAAAAGTAATGCCAAGTGGTTTTCATTTTAATCAGTAAGTGGCGTAAGAGTCCATTTTTGATGAAATTTTTTTTTTTGATTTTGCCAGATTTCGATTTAAACAAATTCTGGATTGGCCAAGTTGGACCCACAGCTTGAGCACCGAGATCATTAGACCTCACTTCACCTGATTTTTTCTTGTGGGGGTCAAAGACAAAGTGTTTAAGACTCCAGTGCAAAATAACCCAGAGTTGAAGCGACGCCATCAGGATTACTGATGCTATCGAGTCCATCAAGGCTTAGATGCTCCGCAACGTGTGTCGCTCGAACTATAGTTTCGACTTGACAAATGCCGGGCTACAAAAGGTTCCCACATGGAGAAACTTTAATGTTATTTGCTTATTATCACTTTTAACTAAGAAAAAAATTAATAAGACTTTTTTTTATTGTTTTAGAAAGGCGCTGTTTTCTAACGTCTGTTTTACGAAAAATTCGCACTTCGTATTGTTTCACTCTAAAAATTGTTGCATTACTTTAGTTACGAATACTTATTTAATTAGGATTTTTAAGTTATTATGAGTAGCTAAAATAATGCATTTAAGCAAGTTACGAAAAATAGCTAATTTAAGTTGTTTTAAGATTTTTTTAAAGCTATTTTAAGTTAAAATAGCCATTGTTAATAATTTGCTAAAATGCATTATTTTAGCTACACATAACAACTTAAAATTTTTTATTTTAAATAAGTTAGTATTCGTAACTAAAGTAATGCACTAATTTTTTGAATGTTTGCATCTAGCCAAAAGAAAAATCAACGGATCACATTTTAAAAAACAGAAAAGAAATTGTCTAAACTTAAGCTTTAATTTGATGAATAATAAGGCTAATTTGCCAATAAACTTCATATTAAAAAACGCGTCTAAAAAAGTAAAAATTTAAATAAACACCCTGTATATTTACTTTCTTATATATATATATATATAAAATATATATATATACCTATTTATGCTGGTTAAAGACAACTTTAAATTTATTTTTGAACAGTTATAAATATTTTATTTGCTTTTTGCTAGTAAATTAATAATAATAATATCTATAAGAAGAATTGTACATATTTAAAATTAATATTAATAATAATAAATGTGTATGTTTAATTTTTAGTTTATTTTTACCTGATATATCAGAAAAATCTGCAATCTGTAATAAGAATTTCATTATAATACACATTATATATATATATATATATATATATATGTTTGAAAATTTGAATATCGAGCGAGGTGACATGGTGATAAAAATTTCATTTTTGTCTTACCTTCTGTAAAACAACTGGGCTTTCACTCGCTGCTTAATTTGATGATAAAAATAACTCACAACACCAAAACTTGTCACTATATAAATTAATAAATTACTCAATTCACAGTTTTTAAAAATCTATATACATAGCTATGTTATATTCACACAAAATTGTAACGTTTTCGAGGGCGTATATAAAACTATATACTTGTCTGCCTCTCTTCATCAGCTTACTGACTCTTGCTTACGAAGCGAGCCGACCTCCGCAATGGGGGTTGTGGCTCGTTCTCGTCAGGTGGTTTATTATTATTTACATTTTTAACTGTACGGTCACGTGGTACACTTTTCTTAAAAGAATCTATGAGTGGAATCCAAATAGGTGGTAATTCAAAACTGGGCTGACTGATTGTTTCATTTTTTCTTCTTGCCATTTCTATTGATTCTAATATTTTTCTTTTTTTATAGTGACTCTCTCTTCTTATTACTTTTGTTTTTTCCCATAGAATTTGATGATTACTTTCCAGCGCATGATCTACTAGTTTTGAATATCCTGTATCTCTTTTTTCTATTTTTTGCCTGTGTTCATTCACCCTGATCTCTAATGGTCGACCTGTTTTTCCGATATATTCTTTCTCACAAACACAGGGAATAGAATATACTACATTTTTATTCATATATTTCTTCATGTCTGGTTTTGTACGTGCTAAACTTGATTTTAATGTTTCTTTTGAAGAACAAACAATACGAAGATTGACTCCTTTACCTATACGTTGTATTTTTTCACTCAAACCTTGTATATAGGGGATGCAAAAAGTTGCGTCTGGTTTCTTTTCTTCTGTTTTGTTTTTTTCTGTGCGGTTTTTATTTTTTATTTTAGCAACAACATGTAATGGATAGTCATTTTCTCTTAAAATCTCTTCTATTTTATTATTTTTTTCATTTCTTACGTTGTTATCATTGCAGTGCGTTTTTGCTCTATGTAACAATGTAGCTGCTATACTTGTTTTTCTTGAGTGTGGATGATTTGAGTTAAAATCAGATATCTTGCACTGTCTGTCACTTTTCTATAGACTGAAGTTGTAATTTTGTTTTCTTTAGATCATTTTACACGTACATCTAGGAACGGCAATTCACCTTCTTTTTCATACTCAATCGTGAATTTTATTGTCTCTGCCTGATTATTCATATGTTCTAAGAACGATTCAACTGACCATGAGAGATCAGGGTAAATTAACACAGGCAAAAAATAGAAAAAAGAGATACAAGATATTCAAAACTAGTAGATCATGCGCTGGAAAGTAATCATCAAATTCTATGGGGAAAAAAAGTAATAGGAAGAGAGAGTCACTATAAAAAAAGAAAAATATTAGAATCAATAGAAATGGCAAGAAGAAAAAATGAAACAATCAGTCAGCCCAGTTTTGAATTACCACCTATTTGGATTCCACTCATAGATTCTTTTAAGAAAAGGGTACCACGTCTTCGTACAGTTGAAAATATAAATAATAATAAACCACCTGACGAGAACGAGCCACACCCCCCATTGCGGAGGTCGGCTCGCCTCGTGAGCAAGAGTCAGTAAGCTGATGAAGAGAGGCAGATAAGTATATAGTTTTATATACGCCCTCGAAAATGTTACAATTTTGTGTGAATATAACATAGCTATGTATATAGATTTTTAAAAACTGTGAATTGAGTATTTTATTAATTTATATAGTGATAAGTTTTGGTGTTGTGTGTTATTTTTATCATCAAATTAAGCAGCGAGTGAAAGCCCAGTTGTTTTACAGAAGGTAAGACAAAAATGAAATTTTTATCATATATATATATATATATATATATATATATATATATATATATATATATATATATATATATATATATATATATATATATATATATATATATATATATATATATATATGATTAAACATTTAAGAAATTAATTTTAAAGCCTTACTTTGTCTGAAAAATTGTATGTATATAAAACATCAAAGAGACGTGAAAGTTTTATATGCTTGGGAAACAAACCCAGGGCACTTATATCTTAATTAGTTGTCCCGAGATGTCTTATCTCTAAAGTGTATAACAGCACTTAATTTTATTATTATATTATATAATAATATTAGTATACACTTTTATAAAACACTTTGCACGAAAACTTGGCATTAATTACAAAGTTAAGGAAAGCACTAAACTTTTTCCCGACTTTGCCACCTGCCTCACCTACTTAGCTAATGCACAATGGGTCCCCATGCAATTTTTTTATCCTTAAGAATATTACTTGAATAATTTATATACCCTATTTTGGCCAAACAAAACATGAACACCTTGGTTTGGAATTTATTTTCATTGATTTTCCATTTTCAAATAACTTATCTGACGTCACAATGTACGTCGCGTGATCAAAGAACTTGACTGTGATTGGACGATTAGATGAGGCAGAGGGAACGCCATAAAAACGTTTGGTATTTTCCTGTTCTATAAAACACTTTGTGTTTAAATTCGGAAATGTAAAGTTTAGGAAAGTACCAAACTTTTTTCCAGAATTTTCCCCAACCTCATCATATCAGCTAATCACAGTCACGTTTTTTCATCACATGATGAATTCAAAACACTCGCCACCACTTTACAACCCTATCGGTACATTGTGATGTCATTTAAGCTTAATTTCAACCATCAAATGGAAATAAATGAAAATAAAAACAAAATACGCACCCATGCCTATTTTGTCTAAAATAAGGTATGTTAATTAGTAACCTAGTATTCTAAAGGATGTTAAAAAAGTGCATATGGGCTTAAAAGTTTTTGGTAACGTGATAAATTAAAAACATTCCCCACCATTTTGCAGCCCCAACGTATGCGCATGATATAAGTTTTATATCAACTCTCAAATAGAAAATGACTACAAATTCAACGTATTTATGTCTAATTTGGTCATAATATGGTATATTAGTTATTGACCATTTATGTTAGAGGCTATAAAAAATGAATCAGGACTTTAAGCAGCAGTTAATAAATAGTAGACCAGGTGTATAAAATAGTTTTTTACATATACATTTTTTTTGTGAGCTTAGTCAATATTAGAAGTTAATATTTGTGATATGACGTTCTGATTTTGTTCTACGTCACGCTGCTATGAAACAGGAAATTATTAGAAAAAAAATTTCATTAGCTTTACAAGTATAAACAAAAAGTTTATAATAATTATATTTTTTTTTATTTAATAAATAATAATGTAATTTGGTAAACAAATTATAATATAATGTATAACAGTAAATTTATATTGTGTATGCATTCATGTTTACGTCGATGTCATGTTGGATAACTCAATACCATAGGTGGCACAGGATAATAAAAGTACAATCAATTAACAAATTCATTGATATTGTAATAAGGTTAAATTAGTATCTCATAATAAAGGATGCAGAAAAAGCAGAACAAAAAAAAAATTTAAACAACTTCCCAAAGAAAATAGCCAATAACGTTGTTTGTCCCATATATGCTCTATATATTACTACTATTTTACTATTTATACATAACTATTATCAAAAAGAATGATTCAATTATGTATTTCAAAACCTTAAAATACGTAAAAAAATATTTTAAATCAGCTATCAGTGAATAGGTACGTTATCTAATAAGGTTTGATAAGACTAAATACATTAGATAACTACATACAGTACAAAGCAAATAATATGCTAACAAAGTAAATATAGCTCCACAAAATTACAATAGCAAGGTGCGTCTAATGCTGCATTTATTTACCTTTTCAGACTAGTTGTGATTGCAGTGATCAATGACATCGATATACGCAACCATCACAGTCAAGGATGTG
>OX439132.1:47425270-47542770 GCA_949318235.1 Ecdyonurus torrentis
CACTTCTCATCATGTCTCTTTTAAGTAAAGTGTTAGACGCAGACTGCGGACTTCTGCTTGCGCATTTTTTAAAATCCGATATCTCGTGGGCGAACGATGAGATTGTTCGTTCTGCTATGAGTTTCTTTTTTTATTTAAAAGTAATAATTAAGCAGGAATCACTGAATATGGAAAAGCTTCGGAAATACAGCGGTCTTTTTGTAATTGAGGGAATGTTGGTGTTTTCGAAAACTGTGCGTTCTCTAACTGCTGAAGAGCAAGAACGTTTCAATAAAACTTTTTCCTTAATGATGAGGAACTTAATGAGCCTCCTGCAAAGAAAGTCAAGCCAAATCCTAAGCCAAAGGATGATCTAACCGGCGAAGAATGGAAGATTATTGAACAAGGTGAGTTTTATGATATTTTTGTATATATTTTAATATTTTAATCGCTATTATGCATGTAAAAATGGTATTTAAAGTTATAATAATATTAATTCTAAAAAATTTAAAGATGCACAAACAAAGTATATATCTGAAAATTAGGATTTTAAATGAATTGTAACATATTAGGATTAGGATAAATCCATAAAAAATGAATAAATTTGTTTCAGATACTTTGATGGCTCTTAAGCAGAAGGGGTCACATGGCGACATTTCACTTCCTGGCTGAAGCACGTATAACTTATATGCTAGCGAATATCCTGCATTAGGTATTATACCTATATTTCATATTAATTTCTCATTATAAATGATTTAAACTGGAAGATCTTCATATAAGGGAGTTTTAAATTTATAAAAACGCTTTTTAAATAAATAAAAAAAATTATTTTATTTTTTCCTACATGTTCGTACTGGAAGGACCATGGCGCGTGACTTTTAAGAGACTGTCGATACAGTGAATAAAATCTATAACAGTAAGACTAAGATTATGATCTCAAAATAATTGTAATTTTTTTCTTCAATTTATTTTTCTTTCATATATTTGCATTTAGAACATTACATTGAAAAAAAAAGTGTTTTTATTATTAATATTATGTTTTTCAGAGATCAACTAATTAGAAAAACACGCTGCTGGATTAGTTGAGATATCTTCCGTGTCATCTAATGAAGCTGGTGAGTTAAAATAAAAGTATTTAATAAAGATTTTAAAATTGCATACTTTACATTTTTTTCACGCTCTTTCGAGGAGCTTCATTAACATTCTGGTAAAAATTGTCATCAGTTTTGAAGATTCCTTTTCATGATTATTCATTAAAAAGTTTATGTTGTTATATGTGGTCTATAGCTTTGAATTTACGTTTTTAATTAAAATTAAAAAGGACGAAAGCAGTCTGCTAAGAAAGTCTCTAAGCGTACGTACGAGCAAAGCCATGATGTGAAGTCCAGAACCCGCAAAGGAAAACAAAATTCTACAGAAAAAGGCAAGTCAAAACAAAGATGACAAAATATACTAAAATATAGAATACAAAATCTTAACAATTCATTATAGAAAAATTTTACAAAATGTCATAATGTCAAAAAAAAATCACATTTAATTTTTATTAGAACTATGCATTCATGTTAAAGTTGACGCCATGTTGGATTATTCAATAACATGATTGGCATAGAAAAAAACATTCAATTTGCCAGTTGAAAACCTCATTGCAATATTTTTTTAAGATCTTTGATGCTGTTTCAATGTGAAATTAGTATCGCAAGTAGACTAGCAAAAAAAACAATAACAAAAAATTGAATTTAATTTCCACAAAAAAAAATTGACTCAAATCAAGTTTTTCCTTAGCTGAGCATTGTTTTTTACTATATCAGTATAGTCTCCAAGCGCAATAAGTATGACATCATCCGCTATGCACCTAATATACTTATTTTAATCTTTCATTTAATTTTTTTTTTAGGATTTGGAGTGAAAATATCTCAAAAGAAAACATCAGAGAGTCTGAAAAATAAGAGAGATAAGATTAAAGTCGAGGAAGCCAGTGGTGCAGTCCAAAAACTTCCGAAAAAGATGTCGCCTATTGTCATATGTAAGTAGACGTTATTTTTATTAGTTTTAACAACGAAATTTCTTGCATTGAATAGAGTGTATAATATCATTTAAAAGTTATGTATTTGTTAGATCATTCAATAGAAAGGGCTAGTATAGGAAATAAGTATTTATTTGGTTAGTACATTCAAATAAAAACGAATTGTTTTAATTAATGTGAATTCTTATTATGTTGATCTTGCATTTTAATATTAAAAAAGTCTATAAATTTTGAATCTTGTTTATTGATCCAGTACGGTGATAAAAAGCTTATTATGAGACGTCATAACAATACAATTTAAATTCCTTTCAATGCATAAATATGCATTTCAAAATAACCTAAATATTTAATCTTACTGTTAACTTGAAAAATATATATGTATAAATTTTTATGTAAGCTTTAAAAAAGTTTATCATATCAGTGTTTGAAAAAAAAAGTTAAAAATAATTATGATAACATATATTTAAAGCAAGGATAAGTTTAGTCCACATAATGATCTTAAAAAGTAATGCAATATTTATGATTTCAGTGGAGCGTGACATCATGACTAAAAGGCGCAGGATGAAAATCTCTGATGATTAAAAAGAAGAGGAGAGGGAGAAAAATACTTCTGACAAGATAGAACTTCCTAGAGATGAGGCTGATGTGATACCTGTGGAGATTGAACTGCAACAACTGAAAGAAAAAGTAAAGCAGAAGGAGGAAGAAATAAAAGTTCATACATACAAGGCAAAGAAGAAGGAAAAGAAGGTTAAAAAGAGTCCCGATTCCATTTTACCTACTAACCAACCCAATCTGCCCATTCCTACAACCCAAGCAGAAAAAATAATATCTAATCCTGTAGATTTCGATATTACCCCCACCGTTCTGACTCCAATTCCTATAGTTGAGAACTTACGCTTACTGGCTCTAGCCTTGATTGGTTGCCATTACTTGAGTCTTCAGCTGGGATTAAAGATAAATTTCTTGAACTCCAAGTAACTGATCCTATACCTCCTACATCTATGGCTGATCTTATCAATCTAAAACCTGTTTTACCCTCCACTCCAACTGCTCGAAGAGAAGAAAAAACTAAAAGTTTATTCTCCAGCTCAGGTTCTGCTTCAGGATCAGAATCTGATTCAGAATCAGAATCTGATTAAGGATCGAGTCGTTCTTCTTCAAGTTCCTCATCTGGGTTTTCAGTCCGTGGCTCCATAACAAAGCCAGTAGAGCAGAAGAGAGTTGATAAAGTCAAATCTCCCTCTCCTAAAAAAAAAGAAACGACTGACGAAGAATTCGAAGAAGAAGACGATGTTTTTATGCCTCAAGCTGGTGGAGAAGGATCCGGCATTGCAGTAGTGGTTCAGGAAAAAAAGCTATATTTCTATAGCCAAAAGTTGCGATTTTGGGCCATATTAATCGATTTTTCCTGTACAATCAATTAGAGTCTAATCAATATTTTTGATGCCAGTGGATACATTGAATATTGTAGTATAGATTAAAAAATATAAACTGATTATTTAAATTATAATATTTATTTTTTATTAAATTAGTCTTATGAAGCTTTGCTATTTTGAATTTTGCGCCCTAAAATTAGATTTTTGATTGAATAAACCTAAAACTCATAATTTATCATATTTATGGCCCCTACAAAATATATTAATTTTATGAAATTCCATAGAGGGGTGTTATTTTGTGCAAGCCATATATATATATATATATATATATATATATATATATATATATATATATATATATATATATATATATATATATATATATCGTCACCCCAGAATAGTATTGTGAAATAAGCCACAATGTTAGAACTAAAAAAATCGACTTCAAAGTCAAAATTTTGATAACGTCTAATGTATTTATTTTAGAGTAATATATTTTTAGGGGCACTTTGAGATTGTCATTTCTGACTCTGTCCCAAAAACTGAAAGCAAAATAATAACCCCTTTACGCCCAAAGTGGGGGTTGAAATATGCACTTACAACAAAAAATCACTAAAAGTTCAAAAGTTTCTAGAATAGTATTGTGAAATGTGCCAATTAATTCAAATATTTGTATTTCAATGCATATAACCATATGAATTTTTTCAAGGACCTAACTTATGACTGTTTTTCACAAATTCAGAATTCCTGTGCCACCCACTTTTGCCCCACTCCCTTTCTCCCAAAATAAATTTCCTTTGAAAAAAACAAAAAATAACGTCTCAGGAGATATTGTTTTTTAAACTCTCCAATGCATGGGAAGAATTTCTAGATAGGTGAAAAAATGATGTTTTTTCCCGCCAAAAAAATTTTTTTTCGAAGTTTTTGAAAAATTTTGAAAAAATTTTGAAAATTTTCGGGAAATTTTTTTTTGCTAAAATTCATCCCATACATAGGGGAGTTCAAAAAACATGTCCTCTAGTGAAGTGATTTTGGGATATATTATGAACTGAAAAAAAAATTGGCACCTTAAATTAACTAACATTAAGTTAAAATTAAATTAGATGGAATCAACTTTTTTCAATTTTTTTTCAGAAATATATAAAGAACATGTGCAAAAGTATTTTGGCACGCCTAACTCAATTTTTTTTGAAAATGTCACATACCACAATACTATTCAGGGGCGACGATATATATATATATATATATATATATATATATATATATATATATATGTATATATATATATATATATATATATATATATATATATATATATATATATATATATATATATATATATATATATATATATTATATATACATACTTCCGGGAAACTTTTTTTTTCTATTGTTTAAATTTTGTGTCACCTTGATTGTGTTTAGCCAATCGAGAAAAACAAAACAAAATGAAACGTATCTAACTATGCATAAAATAGTAATATTTTTAAATAATAAAAGTTTTTAATTTTAGAACAAAAATAAGCTAAATTTTCCATAGGATTGTTACATGTTGCACACCGTGGTGCAAAATAAAACAAACTCAAAGCTTAAATTCGTTCTAAAAAAATGTGTAACTTCTTAATCAGAATTGAAACAACTTAAGAAAAATGTACAGTCGAAGACAAATAAAAGGTTACAATTTAAACGTGATCTATATTTGCGCGCTTCAAAACTTTATGTGAAAACGAGATTCTCGTGCCACTAGAGGCCACCACAATCGGTTACGTTTAGAGTTCTCTTTCAGGTGAGCTTCTTGGCTGCTTGGCTGGCAAGCTAGACAATCCTCGTGTTGCACGCTTAAGGCCGGCGCAGCCGTCAATCGGTCTCGGAGCGACAGTGAGCGATAGCTATCGCTCGATTCCTATTGGCTGTTAGTTTTGGATAACGGTGCATGCAGTCGCAAATTTAACTCTGTCGGGCCGTGCAAAAAAGTCCGACAAAGTTAGAAAATTTCTAACTTTTTGCGACAACGCGCGCGACCGCTTCCAATAGAATGTGTGCGATTCAGCAAAGCGAGCGACAGCCAATGAAAAAGTGTGACGTCACATATCAAGCACATGCGCAGTGCCGGAAAGCTAGCGCTCGGGCTCACTCGGGCTGACTCGGGAATTCTCAATCGGACTTGTAACCATGCTCCGATAACATGACGGCTGCGCTACCTTATCGGACGGAGCTAATCGCTCTCCAATCGGTTCTTTTCGCACCGGAACCGATTGACGGCTGCGCCGGCCTTTACGCACTTTGCTCTCCAAACCTCCACATCACGCTCACGCTCTCTCTCTCTCTCTGCCGTTGTGACAGCAGACAATATTAAATATATTTTCTACTCAAGCAAATGCATAGAATAAAAAAATTTCTTGAAAAAAAAATAGAAAGAAAGTTACTTCAATGAATATTTAAAATCATAATGAAATAAATTCCTATTATATGTTTTATTTATTCATTAAATTTAATTATTTGTGTGTATATATGTTTATTTATTTATACATTTGTTTGAAATTTACAATATCAAATTGATATTTAAGGTAAAGGCTACCTAATAAATAGACATTTATCCAGACTTAATGTCCAAACATGTTCGTTATGAAATATGTAACTTGCTTGGCTGTGAGTTTGAGTTGGGTATATGTTTTATCTTTTTTTTCGAATAGTAAAATAAAAATATATAATATATATATTAACGAATGTAACGTATAAATGAGATATATATTTCATGATTTCTTAGAAATTTTCAATTAAATAAAAGAAAAAATCTTGGAGATTTATTTATTTACTTTTTTTAAAAACTGATATTGCGCATTTGCTTGAGAAGAAAACGTGTTCAATATTGTCTGCTGTCACAACGGCAGAGAGTGAGAGAGAGAGAGAGAATGATGTGGAGGTGCGGAGAGCGACGTGAGTATAAGCGTGCAACACGAGGATTGTCTAGCTTGCCAGCCAAGCAGCCAAGAATCTCACCTGAAAGAGAATTCTCAACGTAACCGATTGTGGTGGCCTCTAGTGGCACGAGAATCTCGTTTTCACATAAAATTTTGAAGCGCGCAAATATAGATCACGTTTAAATTGTAACCTTTTATTTGTCTTCGACTGTACATAATAAAGCAAATTTTAAGTTTAATCCTCGCACTTCTAAAATTTATTTATATTTTTTTTTATGTATTAAACGCAAATACATACAATATGTCATTTAACCAAGTGAATATGTATATATTTACGAATAAACTTATACATATATACTATGGAGTATATAATGCGTATTGCAATATTTGTATTTCATATTATCCTATATTCTACAAACAAAATATGCAACAAATAATAAATATTATATTTCGTTTTTGTTAATAATTAAACAGAAACTAATGATTTTTTTTTATCGAGACAATCAGAGAGAGAAACTGAGTTATTTAATTTTTTATGATAACTAATCAGATAAAAGAGCAGACAAACATGGCATATTTGACTGGTTTGGCAGTACATTTACTAAGGCCTCATTTATTACGTCCTCAAACCGTATTAAATCAGGTGGTGATGCAAGTTGATCTGTTTCCATAGTCTTATCAGTTGCGGGCGTGGCTTGAACAGCGCGCCTTGGCCGTGGACGTCTTTGCAATCGTTCGCGGTACGAACGAACGGGTAGTGGTAGCTATGAATATATCATCTATTTACTAAATTACATAAGGTTTATATACTAAGATTTTAACACTTCCATCACCTTTTGTAGCAAAAGTACCAAATACGCCGTGCTGTTTTTCATGCCAAAATTAGACGTTTTCCACGCAACCCTTTTACCAGAGCGAGGGGCAGTAAACGCACTTTTAAAACGATCTTTAGGGCTGTTTTTCATCTGATAGAACGACTTCTTTAGATCGATATGCGTATTATATTTGGCTTTTCCCAGCTGATCTAACATATCGTCGATCCTAGGCATGATAATATTATACTTAATAGTTTTCTCATTCAATTTTGTATAGTTTCCAACTACTCTTTATATAGGGTTGCCCTGTTCATCCTTTTTTACCACTAAAAACACACGCACATTATAAGAACTTTCACATAAAAACAAGATGTCTGTCTCTAGCAATAAATCTACTTCATCTTCAATAATATTTTGGTACAAACTGGGTTGTCTATAGTGGGATACCCAAATGGGTACTGAATCCACTAATCTCGTGCTCAAATGCAGTGCACAGACCAATTTCCCCTTCTTCTAAACTAAAGGCTAAGTGATATTTACATAATAATTCAATCAAAAATTGTTTTAGCTCACCAGTAAGGAGCTCTACACTAAATATTATTTTAATTATTTCAATTCTCTGCTCCACAGTAAGCTTATTAGCCTTGTTCACATTGAGACCTAAGGACGAAGCTAACGGTTTGTAAATAGGCGATGGTTCCCCGAGGACCATTCCTTCCGGTACCTCAAAATTCTCATTATCTTCAAAGCAACTTTGCTTATTATTTCTTTTCAACTGTATGGTGGTTATGGGATCCCTGGTGCCTTCAGCCCTTTCCGATTCAAGCTGATGTGTGTTTTTACATTTTTTGGCAACATTTATGTTCCGGATCATAATGTCGGCCAAAGAACGTACAGTGACATCAGCAAAAATAGGCTCGAGTGGGTATGTGCTTTTTGGTGCATATATCGCTTTCACATGCAAGCAATAATAATTAAGAATACTTTTTAGTTTTTTTATATCTAGTCAGACGACCAAATTTCTTTAACTTTTTCTTTATACAGCGTCCCTTATGAATCATACTTGAATATCTCGAAGCACTATCTTTTTTTTCTAATTCTATTTTCATCTTGCCAGGTGCGGAAAAAAGAGACACACCGCCCTGCAAGGAATAATTGTGCATAAAGGGCGAACCACTACTGCCATTATTTCTCAAATCAAACCTTTGCCTTAACTTTAAATTACACTTTTTTTCTATTGTTTCGAAATCTAATGCACCTAAACCTATGTTATTTACATTTGCTTTTTCATGCAAAGAAGCGCTATGACTACCTATGTTACCATGCTTCTCTCTTACCTCTATATCCTTTGAATGGTTTTTTTCTAACCATTCAGCTACTTTTAGCTGGGAATAGAGCGTCTTATATCCGATCTTAGGGACACCTTGCAAGTTAACATTTGTTAAATTATCTAACCTAGACCCAGAAGTTACTTGTGTATGTAAACTTGAAATAGCTTCATAGGTACTCTAATTTGCAAAATCAATACCTTGCATTATAGCTATGGGTAGAGTGCCTGTGTCTTCAGGACACTGCACTAAAAATAGGGATAATGCCGTTTATATATAGCACGTGTGTCTAAACAAATATGGGCTTGTGTATCCAACAAAAATTCTAACCCAATAAGACCATCAGCCTACAGTTCTACTTGTTCCCCACATACAACGTAATTTAATAAGTTGTAATAATCGGTCATGCGTGTACTTAATTTTTATTTCAACATAGGTGACCAAATAGTGTCCAGTGACACTTGTCAGGGACCTTCCGGGGACTAAATTGGCTATGACTGAAGGGGGTACAAAATTTTCTTTGAGTATATTAATATGACAGCCAGTGTCGAGCAAACATTTTGCCACCTTTGGGGCGGACATCATTTAAGAGATATTTACATTTTTATACAAACCTACATTATGAGTTTTGTTTACATTTCTACTTTTAATTTTTAGACCCTCTTCTCTGAAACAACCTGAGGAGGGTGCGTATAGTTTGGGTTTTGGGTAGCTCCAGCCTGTTCTCGCAAGTCAATCTGACGAATGGACGACAGATTGTGCTGCAACTGCTTGCAAGACCTAATGTCATGTTGCTCCGAGCTACAAAACTCACATTTTCCTCCCTGGGAGGTGTGTTCCTATGTGGACAGGATCGAACTATGTGGTACTTACTGCCACATTTGATGCATGCTGGCTCTCGATAACGATACCCATTATTGTTATTACCACGATAAGACCTATTCGCTCCAGGGTTGTAATTACCACGACCACGTGAATTCCCTCGTTGGGGCGAAGAATAATAATTTTGGGACCCATAGTTATCAGACTGCTTTGGGTAGCCTCCTGAAGAATATGGGTAGGCATTAAGGGGTGTGGGGAGAAAGTAATTTTGCATAGGATACATGCTGGAATTTGAAACCTGATACGTAGCTACAAAGGAACCAATTTGAGCTGAAACTTGATGTTGGGTAGATGGGGTAGTATTTTCAGGTTTGGCTATAGTTATGGGCTTAAAGTAGGGGTGGTGTAAGTTGCCCTGCATGACATATCCAGACGAGGCTGTGACATTATTTTCATGCGGAGTACCCATAACAGGAAATCCTTTGGGCCCCATGAAGATTGGGGCAACCTGATGTTGGGGGCCCAATAACTGAGAATAATTAACCATATTATGGGCTGCTTGGTTTAAAGGCACCATACCTTGCTCTGCAAAGGTAACCTGCTTGGGGGTGTAGGCGGGGGTGTTTGGAGGTTTTTAAAAAAAATGACCTTTTCTGGGTACGAGGGGTAAGGTTTAGGCTCTTGCCGCTTAACTGCACGAAAAGGAGTCTTTTTTTTTTACGTTCCTGAGATACCTCGTCTTGATAGGACGAGTCAACTAAAAATTCGGCTATATTTTTAGCTTTCTTTACTACCGCATCAAAATCATCCAACGGAGTACTTTCTATAGCTGTTTGCAGACGTTCGTTTGTCCGCTGATAAAGTGTTTGATCATTCGATTTTTTATACGATCATTTCGGCTGCCGGAGCCAGGGACGCTGAAGTGTCCAACAAGTTGTAACCTATGTCAGCCAGTCTCTCGGAAAAGGACTGCACACTTTCTCCAGGAGTTTGTTTACACTCAGCAAATTCTGACTCTCGGACGCTCAATGGAGTGTGATCAGAAAAACGTTCATATAAGAATGTTTTGAACTGGTCATAGTTCATGGCAGCTACTGTCGCAACGTTACGCTTGACAAAACTTTTTGCTGTCCCATCCAGGCGGAGTTGAGCTATTTCAAGTTTATCACCTCCCGTATAATTAGCTAGTCGGCTAATGCTATCAATATTTGCAAAATAGGCCTCCGCATTTGCATTCCCGCAGTTATTTCCTTTCCTAGCATAGCCTTTGAATATATCTATATAACCTAATCCTTTTAGCTCGGTATTCGCATATTTACTGGTTCTTAGTAAAGTAGTATAAAACTATTTGTATAATCCCTTGACATATATCATTAAACTATAATTTAAAAACAAGCATATGTCTATTTTTTAAAAATTTTTAAAAATAAATTAAAAATAATAAAAACTCGAAACAAAATCCTAATAAATTTTTCTATATTCTAAGTATACAGTAAGAGAAAATATCAATATATATATAAAAACTATAATATTTATTTATAAGAAGAGAGAGTAAAAAAAACATATACTTAATTTTCTATATATGAGAGAGAGAAAAAAAAATCATAAATGCAAAATTATAACAGTTCTGTATCTGTATTTCTATTTATCAAGAGAAAAAACCTTATGGGGCGTTAATATATATATTATCTAATTCTTTATTCAATTTTAATCATGTTTTTTACCCTCGTCAGCAACGACAACCCGTGCTTTGGACGTGGCGTGAACACGTCACTATTTAATACCCACATGCACACGCACATCACCCGCACAACTGACTGTTCTAGCGCAAAATTATAAATATGTCATACCAAAGTCCAACTCCTAACTCAAATGCTCTGTTTACAGGTTACCGTCACTACTGCGCAGCTGCCACTGGATAACGGACGGTGCTTACACAGCTGATGTCAGAGGTCACTCCGGGGGGGGGGGGGGGAGTGCCAATGTAGTACAGTACTACAGCTGGTGTAATTAACTATTGTGTTTACTCGTTCTAATCAAGACGCTGCTTGCTTATAAAGTGTCTATAAGGTAAATTGAAATATGTGTTTGTAAATAAATGAATGGTTAATTTGTAACATATAAATTTATGTAATAAAGAATAAATAAAAAGCAAAGATGATACTGAATAATATGAAAATAGCTAATGTTGTTGGTGACCAAATTTAGTAAATTTATTGCTCATATAATGGAGGTTATATGCATTTTATTACCTTTTAATTAACAATAAACTTGGTTTAGAATCAGGATTTAATAGTGCGAGCTGTTCGAGAATAATTTTATTTTTTAGTCTAATAATTCTAACCTTTAAAAACAGAACACTTAATGTCAGAGTCAAACCAGGTCCATCACTAAGGGGTTCTTTTTTAGTGTAGAGTTGCCTTTGTCTGACTTGGGCTTACACATTATAAGTTTTTAACTCAATGAATAAATTATATTTAAGGTCAGGAGATTGTAAAGTTTAGAAATAACTTACAGAACGCAAAGAATTTGTATTTAGAAATTTTGGATGCTTTAGTGTAGACAACAATGGAAAATTTGAAATTTCGAAGTATACGATTCGGCACAAAAAAATGAAGTTTTTGACAGTAATTTATAATTTTCACTAACTGTTCACAATAATACTTTTATCACTAATCTAAGTTGTTCTATAGTTATAGTATACATGTGTACTCACTTTTAGCTGTCTCCGGAGGGCAGAAACCAAGTTACGGAACACTCGGAGGGACACTCCGGACCAACGAAAAACGAAAAGGCTCACTCAATGATGAGTAAGTTATCCAAGATAATTTAATTCATCAGTGAAGTATTTTTAATTGTATTATTTTAACTGATTTATATATATTAAAAATAAAAAATTATAGATAGGTTTTAAAAAAAATAAAATGTAAAAAAAACTGATATCAAAACTTTAACTCAAACTTCTTGGCCATGATGTGGCTTAATATAAATTTTTTTTTTTGAATCAATATTCGCGAGCTAGTTTGTGAATAGAACTAGCACAATAGAGAAGAGAAATCTATCTGTTTTTGCAACAATGTTTTGTCCCATATATATATAGCCTTGTAAGGTCACACTCGAGTGATGGTTTATGTCCTCTGTGAATCTTTATAACTTATTGTCTTTGACTGTGTGTTAAAACAACGGTCAACTATAATTTAATTATTACATTTATAATAAGCAACTAATAACTTTTATATTGATGTGACCTTTAAAATATTTTTATAAAAGTATTTCTGTCTTTCTTAAAAAGGGAATATACTCATGCATGAAATCTTTCTTTTGTGTGTCATGCACACAATACATATATAAAGAAAAGCTAATTTGACACAATTTATTGCATTGTCACACCTCATAAATCTATATTAAACAAATTTATTACCTATTCAAAATATTAATTATATATATATATATATATATATATATATATATATATATATATATATATATAAAGGGAGGAATGGATATGGTTTAGTTTTTTTTTCTTTGTTTACATAAGGTCATTCATATTTGTATATTTTTTATTGATAATTAAGTAATATAAATTATGGTATTATACATTTAAAAATTAATAAAAATATCGATTTTCAACTTAGATAATAAAAGTTTTTTTTTTTCGCTGAATTCATACTATGAGCTGCATGAAACACTATTTACATGATATTTTATGTTTAAAGTGATTTCATCAATAAAAAATCAATAAATATCAATTTTTTTCACTTAGATAATAAAAGTTTATTTTTTGTCGTTAAAATTATACTATAAGCTGCATGAAATTCTATTTGAATGATATTTTGTGTCTAAAGTGATTTCAACATTAAAAAATCAATAAATATCGATTTTCAACTTAGATAATAAAAGCTGATTTTTTTTCGCTGAAAACATACTATGAGCTGCATGAAACACTATTTGCATGATATTTTGTGGCTAAAGTGATTTCAACATTGAAAAATTAATAAATATCAATTTTGAACTTAGATAACAAAATTTGAATTTTTTACGCTAAAATTATACTATGATCTGCATGAAACACTATTTACATGATATTTTGTGTCCAAAATGATTTCAACATTAAAAAATCTATTAATATCGATTTTCAACTTAGATAATAAAAGTTGATTTTTTTTCACTGAAATCATACTATGAGCTGCATGAAACACTATTTGCATGATATTTTGTGTCTAAAGTGATTTCAACATTGAAAAATCACTAAATATCAATCTTGAACTAAGATAATAAAAGTTGATTTTATTTTGCTGAAATCATACTATGAGCTGCATGAAACACTATTTGCATGATATATTGTGTCTAAAGTGAATTCAACAATAAAAAATCAATAAATATCGATTTTCAACTTAGATAATAAAAGTTGATTTATTTTTGCTGCATTCATACTATGAGCTTCATGAAACACTATTTGCAAGATTTTTATGTGGTATTGTCAATGGATCATCCAAATGCAACGTTTTTCTTTTTTTATTCGTGAATTTCTCAAATTCTGAAGTTAAAGGTGTATTTTCCCCAGCAGTTTCTAATGGTTGTTGACTCGAAGGTTTTTCTTGTATTTTTCTCCAATTACCATAGAAACATATCCATTATTGGAGTTAATATCTTGAGATACTGTAGATTTTTGCTTAACACTATTAAGGTGTTATTTCTTCAGGTATCACTTCAGGTAAGACTTTAGGTGCAGGGCTGTTTTGCGAATTCATAGAATTCTTTTCAGGATTTTTTTCTAAACAGCACTATTTTCTTAAAGGTACCGTAGAAGTTTCTTCAGGCTCAGCTGTGTTTACTTTATTAAAGGGCTCTTCTCATTCAGATATTTCAGCAGAAGGGACCACTGGATCAACGATTTCAGTTTTGCTATCTTGTTTGTCTTTTACCGTATGTAGAAACTCTGACTCTTGCAAGAGTCAGTAAGCAGAACAAGAGTGCAGACACTGTATGTTTCTATATACTACGCACTCGAAAACGTTACAATTGGTGTAAATATAACATAGCTATGTATATATAATTTTTTTAAAAACTGTGAATTGAGTCTTTTTTTTAAGTTTATATATAAGTGACAATTTTTTATGGTGTTGTGTGTTATTTTTTATTGTCAAAACAAGCAGCGAGTGAAAGCCCAGGGTCTTATAGAAGGTAAGACTACAATGAATTTTTATCATATATATATATATATATATATATATATATATATATATATATATATATATATTTATATATATATATGTGTTTAAAAATTTGAATATCAAGCGAGATGGCATGATGATAAAAATTCTTTGTAGTCTTTCCTTCTATAAGACCCTGGGCTTTCACTTGCTGCTGGTTTTGGCGATAAAAAATAACACACAACACCATACAAAAATTGTCACTTATATATAAGTTAATAAAAAGACTCGATTTACAGTTTTTTAAAATAACATATATACATAGCTACGAGGGTGGGATGGAAAGTTTGGTAACTTGCATAGAAATATTTATATTAGGACAAAACAAAAAACTATCCGAGTATTAGTGATATTTCAATAGACAAACTTCAAAATTTCATATCTCTGTGAAATTTATTAAGTGCAGGGCAGTAACTTATGTGAAGCAACTTCGGGTGCTCCAAGAAATGGCCAAAAATGTGTTGCTGACCAGCATCTAGTACGTGACATGGAAACAGAACAGTGCATGTGAATTTCGTTTTAACATATTGGAAACAATAGGGGACCATGCTTCATCATGTCCTTCAGGTTTCAAATGGGTATCTTAATTTTAGACTTGTTATGCTGACCTTTGAAGTTGACCTCTCAAAAATGGCCAAAAGTGGCTCCCACTGAAGATATGATTTAAAAAGTATACAAAATTTTGGTTAAACACCAACGTATGAGATATCAGCAGATAGCTAAGACTTTGGGCTACAAAATAAAATGACAAAAAATTACGCACATACAAAAATTGAGGGTAAAAAAACTATTGGAAAAAAGTGTGCCGCAAATGGGCTATGACGACAAACCTACTTGTGGTACCTATTTTTCCAACATGTTTTTCACCCTTAATTAATGTATGTGCATAACTTTTTTTCATTTCATGTAATAGCCCAAAATCTTAGCTATCTGCTGATACCTCATACGTTGGTGTTGAACCAAAATTTTGTATACTTTTTTAATCATATCTTCAGTGGGAGCCAATTTTGGCCATTTTTGAGAGGTAAACTTCAAAGGTCAGTATAACCAGTCTAAAATTAAGGTACCCATTTGAAACCTGCAGGACATGATGAAGCAATGTCCCTCAATGTTTCCAATATGTTTAAACAAATTTCACATGCAATGTTCTGTTTCCCTGTCACATACTAGATGCTGGTCAGCTGGTCCATTTTTTGACTATTTTTGGTAAAAACATTAATAAATAAAAAACGCTCTAAATTAAAAATATTTGACTTGGTACGCCAAATTATCATATGGGACGAATACTGGGTTTATTATGTAACATCTGAACCAAAGAAACAGTCATGGCAATGGAAACTATCTGTGTTAAACGTAATCAAAGAAAGCTAACTATGGAAAAAATAGGCATTTTGAGTTCCACCTACAACCACCCCATTATAAATGCATTACGAGATGGGAGAGTGACAAAACCAAGTGCAATAGTCTCAAGGGATACTATGTCGATAATTAAGATCAGTGGTAGGTTCGTTTTTTTTTCTACATATGCGAGTTACCGAAATTTCCATCCCACCCTCGTATGTTATATTTACACCAATTGTAACGTTTTCGAGTGCGTATGTAGATACATATAGTGTCTGCACTCTTCTTCTGCTTACTGACTCTTGCTCACGTTGAAAAGAGAAATTCGTTTAAAATTAGCGCCACGTTATTGCAAACTACCACATATTTATAGATTACTAAAAATCCATAAAAAAATTGTACCTTTTAGACCTATTGTTAGTAGTATTGGTTACCCAAGTCATGTTTTAGCAAAATATTTGGTAAAAATTATTAATCCGTTGTTAGGAAGCATAACATCATTTATTAGAAATTTAAGCTGTTTTGTCAAAGAAATTTAAGGAAAAAGCATTGAAGAAAATCATATGATGGTTAGTTTTGACGATATAAGCCTATTTACTAATGTACCGGTCGATAAAGCCTTGTTAGCTAAAAAAGAAAAACTTATTTGACTCAACATTAAAAAATAGAACAGTACATAGCGTTGCAACTATCATGAATTCAATAACTTTATGCATTAAAAATACATAATTATTTTGAATTCAATGGATCATTTTTTAAAAAAAGGATGGTTTAGCTATGAGTTGCCCATTATCACCAGCACTCAGGGATATATGTATGAAAAACTGGAAAATAAGGCGATAACAACTTACATACTAAAGCCAGTGATATATAAAAGATACGTGGATGATACGTTAATTGTTTGGCCACAAAATGAGGTACCAGTTGAATCATTCGTTTATCATATGAATAATCAGGCAGCAACAATTAAATATGAGAAAGAAGGTGAACTTCCCTTCTTAGATGTAAGCGTAAAAAGATCTATAGAAAACAAAATTACGACTGCAGTATATCGAAAAGAAACAGACAGTGGAAAATATCTAAATTTCAATTCAAATCATTCACACTCTACAAAAACAGGCACAGCATCTACGTTATTACATAGGGCAAAAACGCACTGTAATCATATAAAAATAATAAATGAAGAATTACTAAAATAGAACACATTTTAAAAGAAAATGATTATCCATTACAGGTTATTCATAAAATAAAAAATAAAATCAGCAAAGAAAGAAACAATACTGAAGAAAAAAAACCAGACGCAACCATTTGCATCCCCTATATGCAAAGGTTGAGTGAAAAATTACAACGTATTGGTAAGGGAGTCGATCTTCCTATTGTTTGTTCTTCCAGACACACATAAAAATCAAGTTTAGCACGTACCAAACCAGATATGAATAAAAATATAAATAAAGATGTAGTATATTCTATACCCTGTGTATGTGAGAAAGAATACATCGGAGAAACAAATCAACCATTAGACATCAGGGTGAATGAACAATGGCAAAAAATAAAAAAAAGAGATACAGGATATTCAAAACTTGTAGATCATGCACTGGAGAACAGCGATAAATTTCAATGGAAATAAAAAAGGTTATAGAAAGAGAAAGTCATTATAAAAAAATATATTGGAAGCAATAGAAATTTTAAGAAGAAATAATGAAACAAACAGTAGGCCTAATTTTGATTTGCCGCCTATTTGGATTCCACTTATAAGTTCATGTAAAAAGTCTGTACCACGTGATCGTACAGGTAAAAATGTAAACGATTAAATAACACCTAACGAGGACGAGCCATTCCCCCCGTTGCGGAGGTCAGCGCGCCTCGTAAGCAAGAGTCAGTAAGCAGAAGAACAGTACAGACACTGTATGTTTCTACATACGCACTCGAAAACGTTACAATTGGTGTAAATATAACATAGCTATGTATATATATTTTTTCAAAAAATGTTAATTGAGTCTTTTTATTAACTTATATATCAGTGACAATTTTTTATTGTGTTGTGTGATATTTTTTATCGTCAAAACAAGCAGCGAGTGAAAGACTAGGGTCTTATAGAAGGTAAGACTACAATTAATTTTTATCATATATATATATATATATATATATGTATATATATATATATATATATATATATATATATATATATATAAATATATATATATATATGTCCAGCACCTGTATAGATCATATCTATTTTAAAATGTAAATAAATACTATCACGTGTGCAATAATCCAATCAAAAATCTCTGATCACTATATAATAGCTTGTAAACTTCAGGTGGGAAATATCCCCGTAAATTACACTCAAACTTGTAAATCAAAATTTATGACAAAAACTTTTATAGCAGAGATGGCAAAAGTAAGATGGGAAAACCTATTAGCAATAAAGGATGTAAATATTCTTTATTCAAATATTGTTGATATCTTTAATCATGTAAGGCTCATATCAACTATTAAAATTGGTGATAAAAATGTTTCAAATAGCAATATAAATCGGGATAAAGATGGATGACAAATGATTTAAAACAAAAAAATAAGCATCGAGATAAATTATTTAAAAAATGGAAAAGTAATCCTTTTAAAGTGACCTATAAAGAAGAATACAAAGCTTACAGAAATAAACTTAACAGTGAAATTGAACACAAAAAACAACTTCATTACAAGAATCAATTGGAAAAAATACAGTGGTAACTCAAGTAAAACTTGGCAGTTCATAAACTCAGTTTTAGGTAAAAGTATAACTGGTGTTGATAGCACTATAGTAAAATATGTTAAAGGTAGTAGTAAGGTGGAAATTGCTGACAAATTTGCTGACTCCTTTGTGAAGGAAGTTGAGTTGGTGAAACGAGAGTGTGATATAAAAGTTTAAAAAAAAAGTGATGACTCTAGTTCAACTGAAGTCTTGAATAATGAGTTTGATATAGAACTAATTGATATTTATAAATTAAAAAGTATTTTAAAATTAATGAATAAAAATAAAGCTGGAGGAATGGATAATATTACTCTAAGAGAAATTTTATGGAGTGGTGAAAATTTTTTGACGGTTCTTGTGCACTTAATAAATTTATCATTAACTGATGGTGCATTGCCTAAAATTCTTAAAGGTGCTTATGTTAGACCAATTTATAAAAGTGGTAATCATAAATTGCTGAGCAACTATCGTCCAATTTCAATACTTAGTTCAGTTGATAAGATAATAGAAAAATATATTGTAACAGAGTTAAAAAATTATTACAAATATTTAATATTATTGATAACAGACAGTACGGTTACCAGAAAGGCAAAAGTACTGTTACGATAAGGGAGTAAGATGTGTGGTCAGGATAATAACAGGATACATTAGTAATGTAATAGACGTCATACTTTGTATAATAATTATACAAAGAGTAATTTCCGGATATAAGTAAAAGTGTATATATGTGTCAATAACATAGGAAGTAGCTCTCATACAGTCGCAGATTGCTTCCTAGGTCAGACGCAATATACATAGGTTATCAGACCACGATCTTACACCCTAATTCGTCACTATATACTGGTATGTATAACTTACTTTAATAAAACTTATATTAATCCGACTAAAGCAAACATGATTGTTTTATTAATGAATGAATATTCCACTTATGACTCTATAAAGCTACGTAAACTTTAGACCTAACTTCTAAATTATGATTACAAAGACCCCTCTTTGTATCAGTACAAATGATTTGCTGGGAGTTTTTTCAGATTTTATAAATTTAAAACTAAATGATGATGAAGAAATAATTGTATGTTTTATTGATTTCAAGAAAGCATTTGATACTTTAGATCATAGTATTTTAATGGATGAGCTGATAGACATTGGTGTACATGGAAAATTTTTAAAATGGTTAAGAAATTATTTGAGTGATAGATTTTTTAAAGTTAAATTATGTGAACAGAGTAGTAGTGAAAGAGTAATAAATGAAGGTGTACCCCAAGGTAGTTTATTGGGGCCGTTACTTTTTCTGGTTTATGTTAATAAAATTATGCGTCATATAAAACATTGTGAATGTCTAATGTATGCTGACGATTTAGTTCTTATTGCCTCAGAAAAAGATTTTTATAAATGTGAAACCAATTTACAAATTGATAATAACAATTTATGTGAATGGTCACATAATTATAAACTTATTATCAACGCTAGAAAGAGTAATGTGATGTATATCTCAAGTCCTTATATCAATGCATAATAATGCCTGTATTCATATGAAAAATTATTTTAATTGTAAATGCAATTTCTTAGAATGTGTGGATCAGTATAAATATTTAGGCGTAATAGTAGACAAATATTTTAAATTTGATGTTCATATTGATATGTTAGTGGCTAGATTAAGATTTGCTTAAAAAAAATTTTATTTACTTAAAAAATTCATGTCCTCAAAAAATATAAATACTACTTATTTTGCATTGGTACACTCAATATTGTTATATGGCTTTAAAGCAAGGGGCTTAAGCTCTTCAGCGTCAATGACTAGATTGCAAAAACTACAGATAAGAATTCTAAAATTGTTAAAGTTTGGAATCAAATATGATGATGATGTTAAATATTTTAAGCATTTCAATATAGTTCCACTAAAAAATCTCGCAGAATCTGTTATTTTAGTTGATGAGTTTATTACTATTGTAAATCTTGAAAAAAGATCTCATTCTCATAATACGAGACAACAGCTTTTAGAGCCGGTTGTTCTACCTAAAATTAAAAATAGATACGGAGAGCGGACAATGAATGTTCAACTATCGCTTATTTGTAATGCTCTACCTAAATATATCAAGGATTCGAAGGGTAAAAAAGAAATAAAAGAAAAAGTAAAAAGATGGTATATATGTAATTAGGTTATAATTGTGATGTTTTCTCTAATTGGAAAAAAACAATAATAATAACTATTAAATAATAATAATAAAAATATATATAATACAAAAAAAAAAGAAAAAAAAATAAAAAAAAATAAAATGTGCTGATTTTGTTTTATGTACTGTTGTAATATGGTTTATGCTTACTAACAATTTTTTATATTATGTTGATTAAGCACCCACCGATAAGACTTCCTTGTCTTGGTAGGACATATGTATTAACTTATATTTTTATAAATAAAAAAAAAATATATATAGATATATATATATATATATATATATATATATATATATATATATATATATATATATATATATATATATATATATATATATATATATATATATATATATATAAATATATATATATATAAAGTAGGTGCTGAAGTTGCCTATCAGCTTAGGAGCTACCCTGACAAATTTAATAATCATGAGTGTACGTACATCAGGAACTAAACAAAAAAAAGCGGATAAAAGAGAGCTGTCTAAACTCTCCAAAGATCCGAAGCAAGCTAAATTTGTCAATTAAGCTAAAAAAAAGTCCAAATTCTTTTTACCATAGTGAAGTTTGTAAAAAATAGATTGCGTTATTCCATAGGGAAAAATAATTTTTATGCTTTAATGGTAATGTATACAGAACAAGATGAAATTTTCTTCCTTCAGAAGAAAAAATTATTGATGAAATAGTTATAGTAGTGAAGAATTAAAAGTTCTCCTTATGTAAGAAAATGTCTGAAATAGTAGTTTTTTCCGGTTTTGATTCTTATTGTACTAATATACATGTTTTTATCCAGTTTAATGAGTGACATGATAATTTTATGGTTTGTTATTGTAGTTTGTCAAATGAAATAAATTTTATTATATTCTTAAAATTAAAAGAAAATCAAAGTTTTCAATATTTACACGTTTTTATTTATTTTATATCTTTTAATTTAAATTTGCAAAAACTAAAAGCATAAGCAACTTGTAAAAACTATTTATTAGTGTATGTAATCAATTACTACAAATTTTTTCAAAAATATTCATAAAGTAAGAAAGATTTTGAGCACAAAAAGGAACAGGAAGTGCTGTAAAAAGGGGTGTTTCATGATTAAAATAAGGAAAAAATCGTAGCCCTCTTTCTGGACGGCTACGCCCAGTGGTTAGTTAAATGCCGAGAAGTTGAGATTATCTCAAAAGGCCGCGACCAAAGAGAGCCGTTGGGCTTTCGTCGCAAAAAAGCAAAGCAAAGCATAGCAAAAAAAACAAACAATAAAAACTATAAAATAAAACAAAAACAAGAAGGGCGGTTTAGAGAGGAGAGGAGAGGAGAGGAGAGCAGAGGAGAGGAGAGGAGAGGAGAGGAGAGGAGAGAAAAGGAGAGAAAAAAGAAAATATTTATTACAACGTTTTTTATGTTTTTTTTAATGTGTATCTTTCCTTCAAAAAAATTAAATTTACTTTTTTTAGGTTTTTTTAGTGGAATAAATATTTTTCTTTACGTAACAATTTCGTATATTAATAATTATTTTATGATGTTTTTGAATATATTTAAATTAACAGGAGTGAATTTTGTTAAAACAACGTTATGATTTCTGAGGTGCATTTAATTGCGTTAAACGTGAATTTACTGTAATTCTTCGTAAATGTTAAAGTAATAAGTTGTTTAACTTAGTATCAATATTTTGTACTTAAAACTATATTTTATTTTTATAATTTTAATGAAACATAGATCAAAGGTATAAACAGACGCTATTAACGTCGATATACTTGTTAAATAAATTCATAATTTGTTCTCTCCGTAAATTATCATCAAGGATAATAAAAAGTAAATAAAGACATGAGATGGTTACCGTATACGTGTACATAAAAGTGACGCATCCTGTGATTGGCTAGTGCACTATGCTGGTACTATTCACTAATAATATTAAAAATAATAATAACAGTAAAAATTGATACTAAATTATTTTAAAATGTCAAGTTTTTTAGACTGCTTTTTTAAACTTTTTAGATTCCCTCGCTTTCTCTCTTATTTATTTGTTCCTACTACGATGTATTACAAATATATGTGAAATATAAAAACTTAAACTTTTTGAATATATGTTTATGAAACTTCGTACCCTCCCTCCATAAATATATATAAATATATATATATATATATATATATATATATATATATATATATATATATAAAATATATTTTTTAAATTTTTACTTTTTTAGAGGCTAATTTTACTATAAATTTTTTTATAATTGCAACTTGTAATAAAGCACAAATTTGACATTTTTAAAAATGTTTGCAAAAAATAATTATGTCAAGTAATGTTGATTTTAAATAGTATGTGGCGTATGAGTTTCTTTTTGAAGAGAAAACTCTCAATTGCGCCAGATTTTAATGTGAACAAAGGCTGGATTGTCCGAGATGGATCCACAGCTCGGGCACCAAAATCCCCACACCTCAACCCACCTAAATTTTTGTGGGACGTAAAAGACAAAATTTTGAAGACTACAGTGCAAGATATCCCAAATTTAAAGCGACGCCATCAGGATTACTTATCCTTAAGATTCCATCACGTCTTAGATGTTCTGCAACGTGTTTGGCTCGAACTGCAGGAAAACGCTCTTTAATAACGTTTGTTTTTCGATTAAATTACACTTCGTCTTGTTTTGCATCTAGTGAAAAGAAAAACCGACAAAGCACTTTTTTAAAAGCAGAAAAAAATGTTTCAACTTAAACTGTAATTTGATGTATAATAAGGCTAATGTATCAATAAACTTTATTTTAAAAACATTTCTGAAAAATAATAATTTAAATAAACACCCTCCCAGCAAAATAAGGACACTAAGCACAGTCCGCGGACAGTCTTCTATACGTTTGCTTTTTGTACCCTATATGTCTTTGACCTTATTTGTTTAAAACAAATAAAATTTCAGCGTTACATATATGTGGCAGGTATTGCTAAGTATGTTTTTAAAACCATAAAAAATAAACTTACAAGATTTTTAAAAAAAGTAGTAATGTCTGCAAACAGTACATTTCTCGGACATATCGAAAACGTCGGAAAATTAAGTACACATTAAATTCAGAAAAACAACATATAAAAGGTCGTATTCTTATATTGAACATCAATAAGAATGATTATAGTAATTTATTTACTTTATATGTCTCGTATGTGACCCTAAAGGAACAAATCGGAGACATATGTTGTAATTTTTCTGTAAGTTAAAGTACAGATCTTTAAACAAAGGTTAAATGCAAATTTTTAGTTATTATAAAAAAAAATAAAACTTCAAACGTCTTTTTCAAGAACGTTTAGCGGGCAGATCAAAGATGTTTCAAAAATATAAGAAGATGCAATTTAACAAGTTTATCAAGTGTATTTTTTTAAAAGTAACAACCCATGATTCAATAATGAGCAAGATGTGAACCAATGTTGTTCAACCTTCTTCAAAAAAATCTTAATTTTTTGGGATGATATGAAAACAAACTGTTTCTAGTTTTAGGTCATTTGGGCAGAATCTGAAATTTTGGTAGGAATTTATAATTAAACGTCATTTTTTATCACTATAATGACGGAGTGAACATTTTGGAACCGCAAATCTGCAAAACTATGAGAGTCAGACCTCATTTAATTTTTTTGTGTAAAATGTAGACAATTTTGAATAGCTTCCAGAAAAAATATCGGTCGCAGCTATTATCGATTTTTTTAGAAAAAATCAACCAAAATTGGATTAAGCGTTTATTTTATTTTTATACGAACCCCATGACATCACAACTAAAAATCAAAATATTAAATTTTTCAGTTTTATGCAGAGCTGACTATAGTTGCAACCCCTTGGCACGATAATTTCCTCAGTTTCGATTTTTTTTTTAATTTTAACGATTTTTTCAAGTTGATAACATTTTTAAAAATCCTGATTTTGAGTCCAACTTAAAAATCAATGTATTTATACTAAGATGGATCTTAAGCACCTAAGCTCACTTTCTATATGGAAAGCTTGATAACTTCTAATTCGCGAGTATTTTTCAATGATGTACGAAAAATTCAAAATATCGACTGGTTACAATTGAAAAAATCGATAAAAATCGGGTCACTCAAAGTATAGTTTTTTGAGCTCGTCATTGCATGGGATGAATTTTGGTATATAAAAAAAATGGTCGATTTTTCGAAATTTGCACCTGGACTTAACCGCGATTTTCATACATCCACTCTTCAGAGGTCAAGTCCAGATGCAAATTTCGAAAACTCGACAATTTTTTTTATATATACCAAAACACATCCCATGCATTGAGGAGCTCAAAAAACTATACTTTGAGTGACCCGATTTTTATCGATTTTTTGAACTGTCACCGCATATTCTATATTTTGGATTTTTCTTATGTTATTTAAAAATACTCATGAGTTTATATTTATCAAGTTTTTTCTACAGAAAGTGAGTTAAGGCGCTTAAGACCAATCACAGTGTAAATACATTGATTTTTAAGTTGAGTGGGCTTAGAAAAAATCGGGTTTCATAATCGGGATATTTGAAAAAGTTTTCAAATTAAAAAAAAACGTTAAAAATAAAAAATTATCGAAAGTTAGGAAATCATTATGCAAAATTGTTACAATGATAGTCAACTCTTCATATAATTAAAAAACTTAATATTTTGATATTTATTCGTAACGTCACAGGGTTCGTTTCAAAATGAAAAAAAAAACGCTGTTATCGAATATTATTATATTTTTCCTAGAAAATCGATAATAGCTCAGATCGATATTTTTTATGGAAGTTATCCAGTATTGTCTACATATTACCTAAAAATATAAGTGTGGTCTGACGGCTGACGCTTATTGTTTGGCACATTTACGGTTTCAAACTGTTTGCTCCGTTATTATATTTTATAGCGATAAAAAATGACGTTTAAACAAACTCCCGCTAAAATTTTAGATTTTGCCAAAATTATCAAAATTATTTGTGTTTATTTTGGAGTATTTACTAATTCTGATTGAAGGTTTTTAAAGTAGACAGAAGTTACTAGGTTTGAAGTCAAAGTTTAATAAATTTTCTCAAACATTTACAAAAAAAAAAATGTGCAGTATTTTTTTTCTTTTATTAAATCTTACGTAACAAAATAATATCAAAGTTTTTTCTATCTTTAGCACATATATTACAAAATATATACTAATTAAAATCAGCTATAAATTTTAAATTTAACATTCGGCCACTTCCCTCGATATAGCTTAAAAACTTTCAAACTATTTCGCACACATTTAAATTTATTTTGGTTGCGCCTTCGCACTAGCATTTTAGTTTCAAATTTTGTGCTGATAAAAAAAAATGGTGGTTAATTGTTATTTTCCTCGTAAGTATCATCTTTTATTACAATAATTAGTACTGCTAACCTACTATTAAATAAAAAGAAGGATACATTAAAAACGTAAATTCTAAATGTAGTATGCGCTGTATGCGTATTATATCATTGGACTAATAAGTATGGACTTTTGTGTGTGTGACAGAAATGTTGGTGGCGTTGCTTTCCAGGATGGAGTGCCTATTCTCAACGTAAATGAGAAAATCAAAGTTTTCAATATTTACACATTTTTATTTATTTTATATCTTTTAATTTAATTTTGCAATAACTAAAAGCATAAGCAACTTATAAAAACTATTTATTAGTGTATGTAATCAATCACTACAAATTTTTTCAAAAATATTTATAAAGTAAGAAAGATTTTGAGCACAAAAAGGAACAGGAAGTGCTGTAAAAAGGGGTGTTTCATTATTAAAATAAGGAAAAAGTCGTAGCCCTCCTTCTGGACGGCTACGCCCAGTGGTTAATTAAATGCCGAGAAGTCGAGATTATCTCAAAAGGCCGCGACCAAAGAGAGCCGTCGGGCTTTCGTCGCAAAAAAGCAAAGCAAAGCATAGCAAAAAAAACAAACAATAAAAACTATAAAATAAAACAAAAACAAGAAGGGCGGTTTAGAGAGGAGAGGAGAGGAGAGGATAGCAGAGGAGAGAAGAGGAGAGGAGAGGAGAGGAGAGAAGAGGAGAGGAGAGGAGAGGAGAGGAGAGGAGAGGAGAGGAGAGGAGAGGAGAGGAGAGGAGAGGAGAGGAGAGGAGAGGAGAGGAGAGGAGAGGAGAGGAGAGGAGAGGAGAGGAGAGGAGAGGAGAGGAGAGGAGAGGAGAGGAGAGGAGAGGAGAGGAGAGGAGAGGAGAGGAGAGGAGAGGAGAGGAGAGGAGAGGAGAGGAGAGGAGAGGAGAGGAGAGGAGAGGAGAGGAGAGGAGAGGAGAGGAGAGGAGAGGAGAGGAGAGGAGAGGAGAGGAGAGGAGAGGAGAGGAGAGGAGAGGAGAGGAGAGGAGAGGAGAGGAGAGGAGAGGAGAGGAGAGGAGAGGAGAGGAGAGGAGAGGAGAGGAGAGGAGAGGAGAGGAGAGGAGAGGAGAGGAGAGGAGAGGAGAGGATAAAAGAGGAGAGGAGAGGAGAGGAGAGGAGAGGAGAGGAGAGGAGAGGAGAGGAGAGGAGAGGAGAGGAGAGGAGAGGAGAGGAGAGGAGAGGAGAGGAGAGGAGAGGAGAGGAGAGGAGAGGAGAGGAGAGGAGAGGAGAGGAGAGGAGAGGAGAGGAGAGGAGAGGAGAGGAGAGGAGAGGAGAGGAGAGGAGAGGAGAGGAGAGGAGAGGAGAGGAGAGGAGAGGAGAGGAGAGGAGAGGAGAGGAGAGGAGAGGAGAGGAGAGGAGAGGAGAGGAGAGGAGAGGAGAGGAGAGGAGAGGAGAGGAGAGAAAAGGAGAGAAAAAAGAAAATATTTATTACAACGTTTTTTATGTTTTTTTTAATGTGTATCTTTCCTTCAAAAAAATATAATTTACTTTTTTTAGGTTTTTTTAGTGGAATAAATATTTTTCTTTACGTAACAATTTCGTATATTAATAATTATTTTATGATGTTTTTGAATATATTTAAATTAACAGGAGTGAATTTTGTTAAAACAACGTTATGATTTCTGAGGTGCATTTAATTGCGTTAAACGTGAATTTACTGTAATTCTTCGTAAATGTTGAAGTAATAGGTTGTTTAACTTAGTATAAATATTTTGTACTTAAAACCATATTTTATTTTTATAATTTTAATGAAACATAGATCAAAGGTATAAACAGACGCTATTAACATCGATATACTTGTTAAATAAATTCATAATTTGTTCTCTCCGTAAATTATCATCAAGGATAATAAAAAGTAAATAAAGACATGTGAAATGTTACCGTATACGTGTACATAAAAGTGACGCATCCTGTGATTGGCTAGTGCACTATGCTGGTACTATCCACTAATAATATTAAAAATAATAATAACAGTAAAAATTGATACTAAATTATTTTAAAATGTCAAGTTTTTTAGACTGCTTTTTTAAACTTTTTAGTTTCCCTCGCTTTCTCTCTTATTTATTTGTTCCTACTACGATGTATTACAAATATATGTGAAATATAAAAACTTAAACTTTTTGAATATATGCTTATGAAACTTCGTACCCTCCCTCCATAAATATATATATATATATATATATATATATATATATATATATATATATATATATATATATATACACATAAATATTTATAAATATATATATATATATTTATATATATATATATATATATATATATATATATATATATATATATATATATATATATATATGTATGTATATATATATATATATATATATATATATATATATATATATATATATATATATATATATATAAATATATATATATATATATATATATATATATATATATATATATATATATATATATATATATATATATATATATATATATATATATATACATACATATATATATATATATATATATATACATAAATATATATATATATATATATATATATATATATATATATATATATATATATATATATATATATATATACATATATATATTAAATATATTTTTTAAATTTTTACTTTTTTAGAGGCTAATTTTACTATAAATTTTTTTATAATTGCAACTTGTAATAAAGCACAAATTTGACATTTTTAAAAATGTTTGCAAAAAATAATTATGTCAAGTAATGTTGATTTTAATCAGTATGTGGCGTATGAGTTTCTTTTTGAAGAGAAAACTCTCAATTGCGCCAGATTTTAATGTGAACAAAGGCTGGATTGTCCGAGATGGTTCCACAGCTCGGGCACCAAAATCCCCACACCTTAACGCACCTAAATTTTTGTGGGACGTAAAAGACAAAATTTTGAAGACTACAGTGCAAGATATCCCAAATTTAAAGCAACGCCATCAGGATTACTAATCCTTAAGATTCCATAACGTCTTAGATGTTCTGCAACGTGTTTGGCTCGAACTGCAGGAAAACGCTCTTTAATAACGTTTGTTTTTCGATTAAATCACACTTCGTCTTGTTTTGCATCTAGTGAAAAGAAAAACCGACAAAGCACTTTTTTAAAAGCAGAAAAAAATGTTTCAACTTAAACTGTAATTTGATGTATAATAAGGCTAATGTATCAATAAACTTTATTTTAAAAACATTTCTGAAAAATAATAATTTAAATAAACACCCTCCCAGCAAAATAAGGACACTAAGCACAGTCCGCGGACAGTCTTCTATACGTTTGCTTTTTGTACCCTATATGTCTTTGACCTTATTTGTTTAAAACAAATAAAATTTCAGCGTTACATATATGTGGCAGGTATTGCTAAGTATGTTTTTAAAACCATAAAAAATAAACTTACAAGATTTTTAAAAAAAGTAGTAATGTCTGCAAACAGTACATTTCTCGGACATATCGAAAACGTCTGAAAATTAAGTACACATGAAATTCAGAAAAACAACATATAAAAGGTCGTATTCTTATATTGAACATCAATAAGAATGATTATAGTAATTTATTTACTTTATATGTCTCGTATGTGACCCTAAAGGAACAAATCGGAGACATATGTTGTAATTTTTCTGTAAGTTAAAGTACAGATCTTTAAACAAAGGTTAACTGCAAATTTTTAGTTATTATAAAAAAAAATAAAACTTCAAACGTCTTTTTCAAGAACGTTTAGCGGGCAGATCAAAGATGTTTCAAAAATATAAGAAGATGCAATTTAACAAGTTTATCAAGTGTATTTTTTTTAAAAGTAACAACCCATGATTCAATAATGAGCAAGCTGTGAACCAATGTTGTTCAACCTTCTTCAAAAAAATCTTAATTTTTTGGGATGATATGAAAACAAACTGTTTCTAGTTTTAGGTCATTTGGGCAGAATCTGAAATTTTGGTAGGAATTTATAATTAAACGTCATATTTTATAACTATAATGACGGAGTGAACATTTTGGAACCGCAAATCTGCAAAACTATGAGAGTCAGACCTCATTTAATTTTTTTGTGTAAAATGTAGACAATTTTGAATAGGTTCCAGAAAAAATATCGGTCGCAGCTATTATCGATTTTTTAGAAAAAATCAACCAAAATTGGATTAAGCGTTTATTTTATTTTTAAACGAACCCCATGACGTCACAACTAAAAATCAAAATATTAAATTTTTCAGTTTTATGCAGAGCTGACTATAGTTGCAACCCCTTGGCACGATAATTTCCTCAGTTTCGATTTTTTTTTTAATTTTAACGATTTTTTCAAGTTGACAACATTTTTAAAAATCCTGATTTTGAGTCCAACTTAAAAATCAATGTATTTATACTAAGATGGATCTTAAGCACCTAAGCTCACTTTCTATATGGAAAGCTTGATAACTTCTAACTCGCGAGTATTTTTCAATGATGTACGAAAAATTCAAAATATCGACTGGTTACAATTGAAAAAATCGATAAAAATCGGGTCACTCAAAGTATAGTTTTTTGAGCTCCTCATTGCATGGGATGAATTTTGGTATATAAAAAAAATGGTCGATTTTTCGAAATTTGCACCTGGACTTAACCGCGATTTTCATACATCCACTCTTCAGAGGTCAAGTCCAGATGCAAATTTCGAAAAGTCGAAAATTTTTTTTATATATACCAAAACACATCCCATGCATTGAGGAGCTCAAAAAACTATACTTTGAGTGACCCGATTTTTATCGATTTTTTGAACTGTCACCGCATATTCTATATTTTGGATTTTTCTTATGTTATTTAAAAATACTCATGAGTTTATATTTATCAAGTTTTTTCTACAGAAAGTGAGTTAAGGCGCTTAAGACCAATCACAGTGTAAATACATTGATTTTTAGGTTGAGTGGGCTTAGAAAAAATCGGGTTTTATAATCGGGATATTTGAAAAAGTTTTCAAATTAAAAAAAAACGTTAAAAATAAAAAATTATCGAAAGTTAGGAAATCATTAGGCAAAATTGTTACACTGATAGTCAACTCTTCATATAATTAAAAAACTTAATATTTTGATATTTATTCGTAACGTCACAGGGTTCGTTTCAAAATGAAAAAAAAAACGCTGTTATCGAATATTATTATATTTTTCCTAGAAAATCGATAATAGCTCAGATCGATATTTTTTATGGAAGTTATCCAGTATTGTCTACATATTACCTAAAAATATAAGTGTGGTCTGACGGCTGACGCTTATTGTTTGGCACATTTACGGTTTCAAACTGTTTGCTCCGTCATTATATTTTATAGCGATAAAAAATGACGTTTAAACAAACTCCCGCTAAAATTTTAGATTTTGCCAAAATTATCAAAATTATTTGTGTTTATTTTGGAGTATTTACTAATTCTGATTGAAGGTTTTTAAAGTAGACAGAAGTTACTAGGTTTGAAGTCAAAGTTTACTAAATTTTCTCAAACATTTACAAAAAAAAAAATGTGCAGTATTTTTTTTCTTTTATTAAATCTTACGTAACAAAATAATATCAAAGTTTTTTCTATCTTTAGCACATATATTACAAAATATATACTAATTAAAATCAGCTATAAATTTTAAATTTAACATCCGGCCACTTCCCTCGATGTAGCTTAAAAACTTTCAAACTATTTCGCACACATTTAAATTTATTTTGGTTGCGCCTTCGCACTAGCATTTTAGTTTCAAATTTTGAGCTGATAAAAGAAATGGTGGTTAATTGTTATTTTCCTCGTAAGTATCATCTTTTATTACAATAATTAGTACTGCTAACCTACTATTAAATAAAAAGAAGGATACATTAATAACGTAAGTTCTAAATGTAGTATGCGCTGTATGCGTATTATATCATTGGACTAATAAGTATGGACTTTTGTGTGAGTGACAGAAATGTTGGTGGCGTTGCTTTTCAGGATGGAGTGCCTATTCTCAACGTGAATGAAATAAAACTACAAAAACAGCCACGTTAAGTCGTAATTCATGGTGAGTTTAAGTTTTAAATAGTTTATTATTTTATTATTATTTATATATAAATTTGGTTAAGATTGATTTTGCCCAAATATATAGGAGGGAAAAAAGCAACATAGACGGTATATTATATAATAAAAACACCGTGCTTTTCTTAGATTTACTAATGAATGATAATTTTGGTTTTAGCTTTTAGGTCAGCAAGCCGCCAATAACTTAGATATTGGGGACAAAGGTGACGATAGCAATGAAATACTACACCTGAACTTCCGCATACCTTGGCGTTATAGCATCTTATTAAGTAATGTATGGGTTATACCTGCAATATCTTTATGTTTTTTCTTGTTGTCCCAGGCCAATATATTGACTTCACGTACCCACCTACCAATAATAGCAGTTACTTGAGGACTGAACTGCTTTGATATGTAACATATTGCAGATGGTTTTGGTGATTTCCGAGGCCAATATAATTACTACAGGGTAACCACCTACCAATAATAACAATAACGGGTTAATTGTTAATTATAATATCACGACTTTTACATGACCTTTGCTGCATATCCTGGAAACGGATGATGGATGACGTTTTTAAGTAAGTTTTGAACACTTATGTTAAAATATTTACTTGTGAAATGGTATGTATGTATATTATCACATACATATTATTAATGGAGGCTATCGGTACAGCACGAGATAGTATAATAGTATGGGGCTTAAGCCCTATATGTACAAATAATGCGCTGAACTCCGTTAAAATATTGTTATTGCTATCATACTAAATGGACTAATTTATTTCTTAAAAAATATTGTACACACATTTGAAGATAATTTTCCGTTGCCTTTCATTATATTTGTAAGCATTAGAAATAAAAAAGAGAAGGCGAGAAGAAAAATATTAATTTTTAGGCATTAATGTTTATATGCATGGTATGCCTTACAAATGAATTGTCATTTTTTTCCTTCCTTTTTTTTTTCTTCTTCTTTTTTGTATATGTATATATTTATGATTTAAACTTAATAAGAATGAAAGAAACTTCCCAAAAAAAGTTTCAGTCTGAATATGCGACTCACTTTTAACGGCTCAAAAAACAAGACCAACCAATGAATGTGTCGTATTTTATTGGTCATGAGCCAATATCACTGTAATTAAGATTCACCTTTCTTTACAGAACGAGCTGATGTTATCTTCACACGTCTACACTTGAAATCACGTAAAGATGTGGGTGATTTATCAATTCTGCCTGGGCAGCCAATAGACGCTCTAGATTTCAAGGTCACTAGGAGGTAGGGTATTGTTAAGGGAGAGTTTTAAGGCGTTCTATTATTGGTCGCATCGTTAGGTGGCGTGGATTGTATATTTCTCTCTGTCTCACACACACACACACTCACTCACATGTTTATGTTATAACAGTTTCCACTGCTGGACATTGCCAAGATTAATGACGTAGGAGACGTAACGTGAGTGATAGCAGAAGACCTCTCTCTCTCTCTCTCTCTCTCTCACTTACTCACTCACTCACTCACTCACTCACTCACTCACTCACTCACTCACTCACTCACTCACTCACTCACTCACTCACTCACTCACTCACTCACTCACTCACTCACTCACTCACTCACTCACTCACTCACTCACTCACTCACTCACTCACTCACTCACTCACTCACTCACTCACTCACTCACTCACTCACTCACTCACTCACTCACTCACTCACTCACTCACTCACTCACTCACTCACTCACTCACTCACTCACTCACTCACTCACTCACTCACTCACTCACTCACTCACTCACTTACTCACACACACCCACTCATACGTTTATGTTATTAAAGTTTCCACTGCTGGATATTGACAAGATTGATGAGGTAGGAGACTTAACGTGAGTGATAGCAGAGGACCAACTCTTTTTCTCTCTCTCTCTCTCTCTCTCTTTCTCTCTCTCTCTGATGATTATGGAAATGCTTATAGAATAGAACATAGGCTACGGACTTATAATGTATATGCTCGTATAAAACGCTGTTATCGAATATTATTATATTTTTCCTAGAAAATCGATAATAGCTCAGATCGATATTTTTTATGGAAGTTATCCAGTATTGTCTAAATATTACCTAAAAATATAAGTGTGGTCTGACGGCTGACGTTTATTGTTTGGCACATTTACGGTTTAAAACTGTTTGCTCCGTCATTATATTTTATAGCGATAAAAAATGACGTTTAAACAAACTCCCGCTAAAATTTTAGATTTTGCCAAAATTATCAAAATTATTTGTGTTTATTTTGGAGTATTTACTAATTCTGATTGAAGGTTTTTAAAGTAGACAGAAGTTACTAGGTTTGAAGTCAAAGTTTACTAAATTTTCTCAAACATTTACAAAAAAAAAAATGTGCAGTATTTTTTTTCTTTTATTAAATCTTACGTAACAAAATAATATCAAAGTTTTTTCTATCTTTAGCACCTATATTACAAAATATATATTAATTAAAATCAGCTATGAATTTTAAATTTAACATCCGGCCACTTCCCTCAATGTAGCTTAAAAACTTTCAAACTATTTCGCACACATTTAAATTTATTTTGGTTGCGCCTTCGCACTAGCATTTTAGTTTCAAATTTTGAGCTGATAAAAAAATGGTGGTTAATTGTTATTTTCCTCGTAAGTATCATCTTTTATTACAATAATTAGTACTGCTAACCTACTATTAAATAAAAAGAAGGATACATTAATAACGTAAGTTCTAAATGTAGTATGCGCTGTATGCGTATTATATCATTGGACTAATAAGTATGGACTTTTGTGTGAGTGACAGAAATGTTGGTGGCGTTGCTTACCAGGATGGAGTGCCTATTCTCAACGTGAATGAAATAAAACTACAAAAACAGCCACGTTAAGTCGTAATTCATGGTGAGTTTAAGTTTTAAATAGTTTATTATTTTATTATTATTTATATATAAATTTGGTTAAGATTGATTTTGCCCAAATATATAGGAGGGAAAAAAGCAACATAGACGGTATATTATATAATAAAAACACCGTGCTTTTCTTAGATTTACTAATGAATGATAATTTTGGTTTTAGCTTTTAGGTCAGCAAGCCGCCAATAACTTAGATATTGGGGACAAAGGTGACGATAGCAATGAAATACTACACCTGAACTTCCGCATACCTTGGCGTTATAGCATCTTATTAAGTAATGTATGGGTTATACCTGCAATATCTTTATGTTTTTTCTTGTTGTCCCAGGCCAATATATTGACTTCACGTACCCACCTACCAATAATAGCAGTTACTTGAGGACTGAACTGCTTTGATATGTAACATATTGCAGATGGTTTTGGTGATTTCCGAGGCCAATATAATTACTACAGGGTAACCACCTACCAATAATAACAATAACGGGTTAATTGTTAATTATAATATCACAACTTTTACATGACCTTTGCTGCATATCCTGGAAACGGATGATGGATGACGTTTTTAAATAAGTTTTGAACACTTATGTTAAAATATTTACTTGTGAAATGGTATGTATATATATTATCACATACATATTATTAATGGAGGCTATCGGTACAGCACGAGATAGTATAATAGTATGGGGCTTAAGCCCTATATGTACAAATAATGCGCTGAACTCCGTTAAAATATTGTTATTGCTATCATACTAAATGGACTAATTTATTTCTTAAAAAATATTGTACACAAATTTGAAGATAATTTTCCGTTGCCTTTCATTATATTTGTAAGCATTAGAAATAAAAAAGAGAAGGCGAGAAGAAAAATATTCATTTTTAGGCATTAATGTTTATCAACATTAATTAAACATTAATGGCAAATCAACAGGATCTGATCCTATTCCTACATCAGTGTTAAAACTATGTGCTAATGAAATATCTGAACCTTCATTTATATTATTTAATAAAATTATTCAGCTTCAAAATTTTCCCTTTCAATGGAAAACTGCTAGAATAACACCGGTGTTCAAAAAGGGCTGTAAGTCTGATGTTTCAAATTATAGACCCGTATCTATTTTACCTGTTTTCTCCAAATTATTTGAGCAGTTTTTCTATGAGTGGTTGTATGAAGAGGTGAAATATTTTCTCCCCGAGGAGCAACATGGCTTCCGTCCCAATAGATCTACTGTTACTAATTTGTTGAACTTTACTCAGGATATTACCGACAATATTAATAATAAACATCAGACTGATGCAGTTTATTTAGATTTCAGTAAAGCCTTTGATCAAGTATCTCATTTTTTATTAATGAAAAAATTAAAATTGATGCAAGTAAATGATAATTTGTTATTTTTACTTAACAATTACTTAAGTAATAGAAAGCAAATAGTTGTTGTCAATAATACTATGTCATCCCCCGTACATGTTACATCATCTGTGTTACAGGGTAGTTTACTTGGTCCTCTTTTATTTAATGCATTTGTGTGGGACCTCCCTTCCTGTTTGAAGCATGTTAAATGTTCAATGTACGCTGATGATACTAAATTATATTATGTAATTAATTCTATTGCCGATTGCCTTCTGCTCCAAGCAGATTTAAATAACATTCTAGAATGGTGCTCTACTTGGAGATTGAATCTCAATTTCAAGAAATGTCAGTCAATTATATTCACTAATAAAATTAATGTCATTAATTTTCAGTACCAAATCGGGTCATTTTTAATTGAAAAGGTTAATGAAATAAATGATTTGGGTGTCATCTTATGTAATGACTTGTCTTACGATAAGCACATACAAAAAATATGCAAAAGTTCCTCTAGAGTGTTAGGTATGCTGCGACGATCGTGCTCGATGCAGTTCTCTGCGTCGACATATCGTCGCTTATATTGCTCTCTCGTGCGGCCGATCTTGGAGTACGCATCACCTGTGTGGTCACCTCACTGTGCTTCCGCGATCGACCGCATTGAGAGGTTGCAGCGGACATTCTTGAGAACTTGGTGTTTTAAATCGGGAGTTGTATTTAATAAATGTGATTATGTAAAACATTGTAGAGAGGCTGGTATTCATCCGCTAGGGGTGCGTCGTGTTATAATGATTATCTGTTTTTATATAAGCTGGTGAATAACCTAGTCGATGCACCATCAGTTCTTCAATTACCTAATTTTAACGCACCTACTCGCATCAATAGACAACTTAACCTATTTAAGCCTAAATTTTGTCGTATCAATATTGCGCACTTTAGTTTTGGCAACAGAGTGCAAAGAAATTATACAAATCTTGTCAGCAGTTTGCAATGTAGTGAGCTTAACTTATTTCATATGTCACTGTCTATATTTAGGCACAATTTAAATCACAATCTTTTTTAAAATATGCTTTATATGCTGATTTTGTTTTATATCGTCCATGCCGTGGTCCGACCTCCCTCCAGACGTATCTTTGCATGCGTTTGGAGGGAGGTTTCATTGAGGCCTGGACGATGTGTCTTTTATGTTTTTTTGTCTTTTTGTATTGTTTTGACTATATTATATTCAGTGTATTTGGACTTGCTCTGTTGCTGAATAAAGAACTAATTTGAATTTGAATATGCATGGTATGCCTTACAAATGAATTGTCATTTTTTTGCTTCCTTTTTTTTTTTCTTCTTCTTCTTTTTTGTATATGTATATATTTATGATTTGAACTTAATAAGAATTAAAGAAACTTCCCAAAAAAAGTTTCAGTCTGAATATGCGACTCACTTTTAACGGCTCAAAAAACAAGACCAACCAATGAATGTGTCGTATTTTATTGGTCATGAGCCAATATCACTGTAATTAAGATTCACCTTTCTTTACAGAACGAGCTGATGTTATCTTCACACGTCTACACTTGAAATCACGTAAAGATGTGGGTGATTTATCAATTCTGCCTGGGCAGCCAATAGACGCTCTAGATTTCAAGGTCACTAGGAGGTAGGGTATTGTTAAGGGAGAGTTTTAAGGCGTTCTATTATTGGTCGCATCGTTAGGTGGCGTGGATTGTATATTTCTCTCTGTCTCACACACACACACACTCACTCACATGTTTATGTTATAACAGTTTCCACTGCTGGACATTGCCAAGATTAATGACGTAGGAGACGTAACGTGAGTGATAGCAGAAGACCTCTCTCTCTCTCTCTCTCTCTCTCACTTACTCACTCACTCACTCACTCACTCACTCACTCACTCACTCACTCACTCACTCACTCACTCACTCACTCACTCACTCACTCACTCACTCACTCACTCACTCACTCACTCACTCACTCACTCACTCACTCACTCACTCACTCACTCACTCACTCACTCACTCACTCACTCACTCACTCACTCACTCACTCACTCACTCACTCACTCACTCACTCACTCACTCACTCACTCACTCACTCACTCACTCACTCACTCACTCACTCACTCACTCACTCACTCACTCACTCACTCACTCACTCACTCACTCACACACACCCACTCATACGTTTATCTTATTAAAGTTTCCACTGCTGCATATTGACAAGATTGATGAGGTAGGAGACTTAACGTGAGTGATAGCAGAGGACCAACTCTTTTTCTCTCTCTCTCTCTCTCTCTCTCTCTCTTTCTCTCTCTCTCTGATGATTATGGAAATGCTTATAGAATAGAACATAGGCTACGGACTTATAATGTGTATGCTCGTATAAAACGCTGTTATCGAATATTATTATATTTTTCCTAGAAAATCGATAATAGCTCAGATCGATATTTTTTATGGAAGTTATCCAGTATTGTCTACATATTACCTAAAAATATAAGAGTGGTCTGACGGCTGACGTTTATTGTTTGGCACATTTACGGTTTAAAACTGTTTGCTCCGTCATTATATTTTATAGCGATAAAAAATGACGTTTAAACAAACTCCCGCTAAAATTTTAGATTTTGCCAAAATTATCAAAATTATTTGTGTTTATTTTGGAGTATTTACTAATTCTGATTGAAGGTTTTTAAAGTAGACAGAAGTTACTAGGTTTGAAGTCAAAGTTTACTAAATTTTCTCAAACATTTACAAAAAAAAAAATGTGCAGTATTTTTTTTCTTTTATTAAATCTTACGTAACAAAATAATATCAAAGTTTTTTCTATCTTTAGCACCTATATTACAAAATATATATTAATTAAAATCAGCTATGAATTTTAAATTTAACATCCGGCCACTTCCCTCGATGTAGCTTAAAAACTTTCAAACTATTTCGCACACATTTAAATTTATTTTGGTTGCGCCTTCGCACTAGCATTTTAGTTTCAAATTTTGAGCTGATAAAAAAATGGTGGTTAATTGTTATTTTCCTCGTAAGTATCATCTTTTATTACAATAATTAGTACTGCTAACCTACTATTAAATAAAAAGAAGGATACATTAATAACGTAAGTTCTAAATGTAGTATGCGCTGTATGCGTATTATATCATTGGACTAATAAGTATGGACTTTTGTGTGAGTGACAGAAATGTTGGTGGCGTTGCTTACCAGGATGGAGTGCCTATTCTCAACGTGAATGAAATAAAACTACAAAAACAGCCACGTTAAGTCGTAATTCATGGTGAGTTTAAGTTTTAAATAGTTTATTATTTTATTATTATTTATATATAAATTTGGTTAAGATTGATTTTGCCCAAATATATAGGAGGGAAAAAAGCAACATAGACGGTATATTATATAATAAAAACACCGTGCTTTTCTTAGATTTACTAATGAATGATAATTTTGGTTTTAGCTTTTAGGTCAGCAAGCCGCCAATAACTTAGATATTGGGGACAAAGGTGACGATAGCAATGAAATACTACACCTGAACTTCCGCATACCTTGGCGTTATAGCATCTTATTAAGTAATGTATGGGTTATACCTGCAATATCTTTATGTTTTTTCTTGTTGTCCCAGGCCAATATATTGACTTCACGTACCCACCTACCAATAATAGCAGTTACTTGAGGACTGAACTGCTTTGATATGTAACATATTGCAGATGGTTTTGGTGATTTCCGAGGCCAATATAATTACTACAGGGTAACCACCTACCAATAATAACAATAACGGGTTAATTGTTAATTATAATATCACAACTTTTACATGACCTTTGCTGCATATCCTGGAAACGGATGATGGATGACGTTTTTAAATAAGTTTTGAACACTTATGTTAAAATATTTACTTGTGAAATGGTATGTATATATATTATCACATACATATTATTAATGGAGGCTATCGGTACAGCACGAGATAGTATAATAGTATGGGGCTTAAGCCCTATATGTACAAATAATGCGCTGAACTCCGTTAAAATATTGTTATTGCTATCATACTAAATGGACTAATTTATTTCTTAAAAAATATTGTACACAAATTTGAAGATAATTTTCCGTTGCCTTTCATTATATTTGTAAGCATTAGAAATAAAAAAGAGAAGGCGAGAAGAAAAATATTCATTTTTAGGCATTAATGTTTATCAACATTAATTAAACATTAATGGCAAATCAACAGGATCTGATCCTATTCCTACATCAGTGTTAAAACTATGTGCTAATGAAATATCTGAACCTTCATTTATATTATTTAATAAAATTATTCAGCTTCAAAATTTTCCCTTTCAATGGAAAACTGCTAGAATAACACCGGTGTTCAAAAAGGGCTGTAAGTCTGATGTTTCAAATTATAGACCCGTATCTATTTTACCTGTTTTCTCCAAATTATTTGAGCAGTTTTTCTATGAGTGGTTGTATGAAGAGGTGAAATATTTTCTCCCCGAGGAGCAACATGGCTTCCGTCCCAATAGATCTACTGTTACTAATTTGTTGAACTTTACTCAGGATATTACCGACAATATTAATAATAAACATCAGACTGATGCAGTTTATTTAGATTTCAGTAAAGCCTTTGATCAAGTATCTCATTTTTTATTAATGAAAAAATTAAAATTGATGCAAGTAAATGATAATTTGTTATTTTTACTTAACAATTACTTAAGTAATAGAAAGCAAATAGTTGTTGTCAATAATACTATGTCATCCCCCGTACATGTTACATCATCTGTGTTACAGGGTAGTTTACTTGGTCCTCTTTTATTTAATGCATTTGTGTGGGACCTCCCTTCCTGTTTGAAGCATGTTAAATGTTCAATGTACGCTGATGATACTAAATTATATTATGTAATTAATTCTATTGCCGATTGCCTTCTTCTCCAAGCAGATTTAAATAACATTCTAGAATGGTGCTCTACTTGGAGATTGAATCTCAATTTCAAGAAATGTCAGTCAATTATATTCACTAATAAAATTAATGTCATTAATTTTCAGTACCAAATCGGGTCATTTTTAATTGAAAAGGTTAATGAAATAAATGATTTGGGTGTCATCTTATGTAATGACTTGTCTTACGATAAGCACATACAAAAAATATGCAAAAGTTCCTCTAGAGTGTTAGGTATGCTGCGACGATCGTGCTCGATGCAGTTCTCTGCGTCGACATATCGTCGCTTATATTGCTCTCTCGTGCGGCCGATCTTGGAGTACGCATCACCTGTGTGGTCACCTCACTGTGCTTCCGCGATCGACCGCATTGAGAGGTTGCAGCGGACATTCTTGAGAACTTGGTGTTTTAAATCGGGAGTTGTATTTAATAAATGTGATTATGTAAAACATTGTAGAGAGGCTGGTATTCATCCGCTAGGGGTGCGTCGTGTTATAATGATTATCTGTTTTTATATAAGCTGGTGAATAACCTAGTCGATGCACCATCAGTTCTTCAATTACCTAATTTTAACGCACCTACTCGCATCAATAGACAACTTAACCTATTTAAGCCTAAATTTTGTCGTATCAATATTGCGCACTTTAGTTTTGGCAACAGAGTGCAAAGAAATTATACAAATCTTGTCAGCAGTTTGCAATGTAGTGAGCTTAACTTATTTCATATGTCACTGTCTATATTTAGGCACAATTTAAATCACAATCTTTTTTAAAATATGCTTTATATGCTGATTTTGTTTTATATCGTCCATGCCGTGGTCCGACCTCCCTCCAGACGTATCTTTGCATGCGTTTGGAGGGAGGTTTCATTGAGGCCTGGACGATGTGTCTTTTATGTTTTTTTGTCTTTTTGTATTGTTTTGACTATATTATATTCAGTGTATTTGGACTTGCTCTGTTGCTGAATAAAGAACTAATTTGAATTTGAATATGCATGGTATGCCTTACAAATGAATTGTCATTTTTTTGCTTCCTTTTTTTTTTTCTTCTTCTTCTTTTTTGTATATGTATATATTTATGATTTGAACTTAATAAGAATTAAAGAAACTTCCCAAAAAAAGTTTCAGTCTGAATATGCGACTCACTTTTAACGGCTCAAAAAACAAGACCAACCAATGAATGTGTCGTATTTTATTGGTCATGAGCCAATATCACTGTAATTAAGATTCACCTTTCTTTACAGAACGAGCTGATGTTATCTTCACACGTCTACACTTGAAATCACGTAAAGATGTGGGTGATTTATCAATTCTGCCTGGGCAGCCAATAGACGCTCTAGATTTCAAGGTCACTAGGAGGTAGGGTATTGTTAAGGGAGAGTTTTAAGGCGTTCTATTATTGGTCGCATCGTTAGGTGGCGTGGATTGTATATTTCTCTCTGTCTCACACACACACACACTCACTCACATGTTTATGTTATAACAGTTTCCACTGCTGGACATTGCCAAGATTAATGACGTAGGAGACGTAACGTGAGTGATAGCAGAAGACCAACTCTCTCTCTCTCTCTCTCTCTCTCACTCACTCACTCACTCTCTGTCTTGCGGGGACCTTGTTCCGGACTCACGACTTTTTCAGACTGCAAGAAGATTCATTCTGGCTCCTCCCCTTACCTGTACATGAAGTTGCCTATATAAAAGGCGAATCACCTAAAGTTGCCTATTTACAAGGGGTTTTAAATAAATATTTAAATTCTTTTTTTTTATATTATTAAATACAAAAATATAATATGCTTATAAATAAGATATATACCATAAAAATATGAATTATAAATAAATATATATTTTTATGCTACATAAATTAAATTAAATATTTCATTATTACAATATAATATATATTATAATATCTTCTTTTTTTTCTTGTTTTAGGATCGAAATCGTTGTTATTACCTGCAAAAATATATTGTTAATAGTTTTCAATGTTTTTGCAAAGTTAGCATAGTATAGAATGATAAATTGTTTGAGTTTCTAGTTTTTGTGTAAAATACAAGATCTTTGTTTCAATATATCATGTTCAACATTGCTGCATGATTTGCTTTAAAATCTTAAAGCAAGCAAGTGCACTGTCTAGTTATTTTGAATCTTAATACTTGCATTTTATTTGACCATTCATTTACTTTACTTTCCCCCGTTGTCCTAGTATGCAAATTATTAGATTTGAAATTGATCGACATTTAGGCTGAACATCTAAGCTTACAATGCGTCGCACCACATCTAATCAATTTGCAATACCTGCAGTGTTAGAGCGAGTCATAACAAAGCAAGCCTAGTATAGGGCTAAGAATTTACAGTAAATAAAATAAACATGAACGACAGAAACTTAACCCAAATAATTTCAAACTATTAAAAATGCCACCTTTGCGTACAAATAAACAATTTTATTTGCATGCATCTATGGATAATATAAAAAAAACTATGCACAAAAACCACTTTGATAATATAAATAAATTTTCTTGCAAAAGGAACTTATTTATACAAAAAAAGATAAAATATACACAATTTTTTATAGAATACTCGTTAATAGAATAGTAACCAGTTAATCCCTTGTAAGTTGCTTTTCTAGTGATGTAAAATAAATTTAATAAAAAGTTTATTTATGGTGGCAAAATAATATTTTATCACAAAAAATTCATAAAATATAACTAACATACCTTTTTTTTATATAATTTTCTTTTCGATGGATTTCTTTGTATACACAATTCATATATTATATATATATATATATATATATATATATATATATATATATATATATATATATATATATATATATATAAAATATATATATATTATATATAAATGTTGAAAAAGCTTCACATTATCTATAGTATTTATATTCTTTATACTATATACTATTATTATAGTATTATAATATTATAATAATAATACTATTATACTATACTTTATATACTTTTCTAATAACATTTACGCTGTTACATAAATTGTAATTTAGATTTGAAAAGTATTTTAATAATAAATTTTTATAATAAAGAATAAATAAGAACTTATAATAAATTAAAAATGTTTTACTTACCAATCCTAAATGCCAGGATGCTGAGATCATGCAGCATCACATCATAAAGTAACATGCTAAAAGACTATACCTATATGCAGCACTTTTTTTTTCTGAAAAACACTTCACTGCCTTTTTATATATTACATAATATATAAAGAAAAATAAAGGAAAACCCTGTTTCATAGTTTATTTTATTTTATTATATGATTTTCATTTACATAACAAGGAATCAATTTGTTATAAAAATAATAATTACCCTTGATTAACATTAATTACTCTAACATCTCAAAGTTTTACATTTTAAAAAAAATGTTACTAAAATTTTGCTCTAATTAAAAATTTCAAGAATCAATTAAGTACTATTTAATAAGCCATTATAATGGTCATAATTTAATTTAGATAAAAAATAAAACCATACTTCAACCTATAAATAGTTTTATTTTAATAATAACTATTTGCTTTAAAGGAAAACTATATTATGATTTCGATCTGATATTATTTAGATGATTTTCATGTGCATCTTTAAAGAACAAAATAATAAACTTAAGGTTTTTTAAAATGATTTTGTTTATAATTTTACTATTGTTTTAATTATTCTCTTTCAGTGACAAGAAGAAAAAAAAATAAAAAATAAAAAAAAAGAAAAAAGAAAAGAAAGAGAAAAAACGGAAAAAAAGTAAAATTAAGAAAGTTGATGACTGGCAAATTAAATATAAATATCTCATTTTAAATAAAATATCTCAAAAACGGGACGGTAACATCACTTTAAAATGAAATTTTATTTTGTGGTTAAGTTATATTTCATACACATCAAAACTAGATAAAAAAATATGTCTTACTTAAAGCCATAGACCACATAAAACAACATGTGCTTTTTAATGAATAAACACAAAATGGAATGTTCAAAATTGATGACAGTTTTTACCAAAATGTTAATGTAGCACCACGAGAGAGTGTGAAATAACTGTAAAGTATGCAATTTAACAGAAAAGTTATGTTTATGACGTCAAAAACATGCAAAAATGGAATAAAAATGTGGTGCGGTTTGCATAAATCAAATTTTATAATCACTGCTATGGAGCAACAATTGGGTTTTAAAACAAACTAATTTTATTTCTTTAAATCCCATCATGCTTATGTTTTTCTCTTGTCTATTCATTTAAAAAACCACACATATTTTTGAAAAATTTTAAGTGCTGACATTTTTTTTTCAAGTTAGCAATAAAAATTAATAAAGAATTATTAAATAAATTGTAAGTACTTTTTCATAATTAATATATTATTTGAGTATAAAATTATAAGAAAATAGCAGATATTTTTCTTTACTGCGTAAAAGGCGTACATAAATTTGTGCAGATATGTTTACTTAGGTGAGTACGTGCTGCCTTAAGTCAGTTGTCGTCTGCCTTTAAACTAATTCTAAAGCTAAATATTTCAAAAACCGATTCCAATTAAGTGAAAAAAATATTCTAATTAGAAAATTTAGAGACGTTTTCTCTCCTTTTCATTTTTTACATACACTGACTTTACGTAGTCCTTTAACCTCTTCCAATTTTTACCATTATTCCATTCGTCTGGTCTCTCGGGGATTGCAAACCGTTGCCTAAGTGCTGCTTGGTTCCTGAATGCTCTGTCACAATCCTTCTTCTGTGGCTGCTTTCCTCGAAGGATAAAGTCATGCAGCTCATCTTCGACGGCTTTTCTCTGTGCTGTAGTCCAAGGTCTACCAGCTTCCCTAGCTACTTCATTTCGAGCAGGCTCAAACTTTTCAAAAACCTAAAATAAAAGATAAAAAATCAAATAATATCACTATCAATAGAAAATGGAAAAATTGGTTTCAATTAAAGAAATATAGAAATTTGGTTGAAAAAATACCATCTAAATAAAATACTTATGTAACAGCATAACTAAGGTAATTACTTTGTTGTTAGTGTTGCAGGGTGTGCTTTTTGCTCTTTTGGCTGCAAAGTTCTTACTTACAGCCATCTGAATTACATAAAACACACATACACATATATATAAACATAAAATGAATTTTTCTTTGTTAGTTATGTATATAACAGTCAGATATAATAAAGAAACACTCTGACTATTGCGTATTGTATAAGAAAATCAGAGGACCACGTAAGTGGGTTTGTACCTTTTTTTGCCTCTAATAAAAACAAATATTATTATTAATATATATATATATATATATATATATATATATATATATATATATATATATATATATATATATATATATATATATATATATATATATATATATATATATATATATATATATATATATATATATATATATATATATACACACACAAATGTATGTATATATGCATAAAGGGTGTATGCATTTATTTTAAAGTCAACGACATGTTGGATAACTTAATAACAGAGGCTGCACTGAAAAAAATATTTACCAAAAATAAAACCAATTTTTCAAAGAAAAGTGATTAAAACGAATTTTTTTAATGTTACGTAATGCTATTCATTACACCAATACGGTGCAACAGGATATTTAATATGTTAGCATATGCATACACCCTATGTTTAAATAATATAAAATTATACTAAACAATAATATTGTTAATAATATTGTTAATAATAACAATATTATTGTAATATATTATTATAAAATAATTCGTAACTATTTTAATAAATATAAAATCATAAGTAAATATAAATATACTTTAAATAAATACTAAATACCTTCTTAGTTTGCTGATGCATTTGCACATCATTAGATCTCTTAAGGCTGCGTTTAATTTGAGTTATTGGTTCAATTTCTTTTTTTGACACCAATTTTGTTGGTTTCAAATATACTGTAGATTCTAACTCATCCTTTAAATATAAAATTTATAAATATTTTTTTTTTTGATTATGATAAAATAAAATATAATATAATATGTAATCAATCTTACATTCAAGAGACTCTCACAGCTGTCACTGTCAGTATCTAATAAATTTGCAATCGCAGAAGCTTTTAATTCTTTTGACTTAGAAACATAAGCTGCATTTTGTGAAGATTTGTTTCGTTTTACGTACGACGTATGAGTTATATTTTCACGAGATGCAATATTGTTGCACTAAAAAAGGAAAATTATACATATTAGATTTTTATTATTATTATATTATTACTATCAATAATTATTAACATATTTCAGTTAGAAACTCTAAATTTTTTCAGTACATATATAGCGCAATAGTCAATTCTTTTGGAGACAAACAATATATGAATATATATATATATATATATATATAATAATAATAATCTTTAATGCCATCTTGATCAAATAGTTAATTTAAGTTACAGGAAGTGTTGCTGCGTGCGTATGTGCTCTAATCTATGAACATTCACAAATATAAGGAGAAAAACGTTTAGCCAGAAAATAAGTTTTAAAACTGCTAAAAATTTATTTTTCTATCATTGTGCGAAGCATTCACATTTTTTTATTGAAATTATTCTTTTAATTCCACCACACATTAATACGAGATTCTTGACAGCGTCAGCATAAACAAAATAATTTAGTAGAAATTAGCAATTTACTTAAAAATTGGTTATGTTTTGCAATGACGTTTTGTCTGATGTAATCAATTTATTATATGTTTTTATTTGACGAACATTTTACAGTTTTTTGCATTTAAAATATACTAATTTGAGTATCCCTATAATTTAAAAATATTGCATTTATGACGTCAAACAAAAAAAAAACTTGGTAAAAAATTAAGTTAGATATTTTTTTTCCTATTTTTAAGTAGTTCCGTATTTATTTCTTATAAAATTGTCCATTCTTTGAAAGTTGATTTTTTAGTTTTAAACATTAAAAAATAATCAAAAATGAGCAAAATAGAAGAAATAAATCTAAAAATTTATATTATTTTCAAGAATAGTTCAGTTATACATAGTACATTTTTCTTTTGCATTTTTTTTACGCTGTTAAGAATCTATAGTATTTAGGTGGCGTGTAAAAATTCATTTTTCGCAATACAAATACATAATTAAAGAAAAAAACCTAATTTGTGTACAGTGTTATAACTTTTTGTATTTTTTTAGCACTTAAAGCAATCGTTTTGAAGGGTTTTTTCCCATCTTTTTTTACTTTACAAAATGTTAACATGCTTATTGTTTTGTGCAGTTATGCACGCAGAAACACTTCACGTAATGTCATTCAACTATTCATACTAGACTGCATTTATTTTATAAGCGCATATTTAATTATCTTTTTAAAACTTATTATTTTACATATGTAAAATGCAAAGTGCTTGGTGTAAATTTTAAGTATTCTAACATAGTTCAAGCCAAATTTTAACAACATATTATAATACTAGCTCATTTTCAGCACAATTTTGTATTTACACCACATAAATAATGCTATAGTATGTAATAATTATGTGAAATTTCATTATTTTAATAACGTATTAAATATATATGATATATAATTACAACATAATAACTATGATATATCCATAGGTATTATATAATATATAATTATTTGTGCTGTGTAGATACAAAATTGTGCTAAAAATGAGCTAGTATTATAATTATGTAAATGTTTTGACCGTGTATAACTATTTTTTATATAGTTTTACATATGAATATCGGCAGCGGTGGCAAAATACCTTTAGTACAATATTAATGTTTAACAAGCAATTTTGCTGTAACGAATATTTACTGTAATCACTACAGTTACTGAAGTTTAATGACATAATTTTTTTAACTTACTGCGTCATCAATTGATCCCTCTGAACTGCCACACATCCCTGCATAATCTCCGGTTTCTTCAGCTTGTTGTTGTTGCTGTTGCTGTTGCTTTTTTTTTCTTCTCTTTCTTGTTCTACTTCTTTTTCTTGTTCTTCTTCTTGTTCTTCTTCTTCTTCTTCTTCTTCTTTATCTTTTTCTTCTTCTTCTTTTTCTTTTTCGTATTTTTCATTTTCTTCTTCTTCTTCTCCTCCCTCTTTTTCTATAGTGTATTTCTCGTCATCGTCATTTTCATCTTCTTCTTCAATGTCGTCTAACATGTCTTTTAGACCAATCTCTGCCAGTTTTTTTCCACGGTACTTTCCTGCAGTACCATTGGCTACAGATACAAGAACACGGCTCGTCTTAGCAATATGTGTCACAGCATCACTTTGACGGTAAGTTCCAATATGTACATCATATTTATGACCTAATGTGTCACAAATTCCTTCCACTTGGTAACGCTCTAAGTTAAAAAGAGAACACATAGTTGCAATAAGGCGACGAAGATTTGTAGATCTCATCCTGTCTGGGAAATCTATTCCACTATTTTCAGCTGCTTTCCTTAGTGCATCATATCCACGTATGTGATTATCTGAACGTGGAGATGCAAACAGGTATATGTTTTCTTTACTAACATTACAAAAATCTCTGTGATCTATCAGAATGTTAATTGCGTATACTGTACTTTTATTTATTACTACAGGAATGCGCGTATCACATTTTCCTATAATAAAAAAACGCTCATGAGTTTTACATTGCTCTTGTTCAATAAGAGACAGATTATCAAATTCGAGCTGCGTTATGGGTTCTTTGTCACGATTCTCAAACATTTCAAGTTCAATGCGTTCAGTTTCACCTACACGTCTACCATTAAAATGAATGATTTGAGCTACAAGATACTGAGCGAGGGAAATATAAGTTTTCTCACTTTTGTCATGCTCCAACTTTTTTGTTAGTTCTTTAATTGTATCTCTTACATAAATTGTAAATTTCTGCAGATCTTCAGGTGGAAGAAGCTCAATTTTTTTGTTTATACGGCTCCTTTTATTTGCAAATCTAGCAGATTTGTTAACTAAATTCGGTAACATTGTGGTGAGGAGACTGATAAGATTTTTTGTACTTTTCCGAACTTTTAAATCTACCATACTTAATTGCATGTGTTGGCCTTGCAGAAATATTGCAGCATTTTTTAGATTTTTTCCTAAATTTAAAGCAAGTTGTGGCTTTTCATAACCATAGTTTTTCCCTGCCCCTGCTAATATGTCAATGGCTGGAACTATATATTTTTCAAAATAGTCAGCACGAAGGATCTCGGTAAGATAAAGAATAGACTCACCACCTTCTTTTGTCAGCCTCCTTGCCACTATTATGAATCTAGCAAGTTCACGCAATACTGCACGTATGTAAGGTAGTTTATGTTTACGACTTTTCTCACGATTAGGAGCAAATAAGTTTTGGCCAAACTCTAATAATAAAGGATCTTTTATTATTATATCTGCTAATTCATGTGCTCTTAATTTTGATAATACTTGTTCCCTAAACGTTTTGCTAGTATTTTTTGGAACTTGGTTAAATAAACGACTTTGAGCTCTAGCTGACCTATTATTTTTTACTTTTGATTTTTTTTCATCGTTGTCAATGTTTTTATCGTTTGTTTTCTTTATATGTTTACATTTAAGCATGTGGTTGCAAAGATTTTTAGCAGTAAAAATTGAAAGACAACCTATGCACGTTAAGTATTCTTGACTTGCTATTTTTGAGCCGTTTTGTGGTCTTTTTTTCACAATTAATGGTTCTCCATTTGCTTGAGCATTCCTGTTGTAAATAAGATTTCCTTTGTTTCTCAAAGATTCTAGAATCATATTTCTTGCTAAAGTATTTTCGTTGATTTGTTCCTCATCAAGCCCACTGTGATTCTCGAGATCCATAAACTCTTGAACTTCAAGTTCAATTGAGTGATGTGTTCTCATGTGGCGAGGAAGATTTGTTAAACATTTCTTCCAAAAAATGCAATAAAATTTCTTGTCATGCTTTCTTCCACTCTTGTTATCTGTACAAGCACTTGTGGTAAGAACTTTAGCCTGATTTGAGGTGCCAATCTAGCAAAATAAAAGATAAATATTTTTTTTTAATTTTTATATGATGTTGGAACTAATTAAAAAATAATAGAAATTAAATAAGTATATTAGCTAATTTTAAGCACAAATTATTTAAAACAACATAATTTATGCTATTTTTTTAATATATATTTAAAATATATATATATAATCAGTTTTGCAGTATAATTGTTTTGTTCTCATTTAACTCTAACAATATTAAAATAATGATAGCTAGTTGTATGAAATTTTGATGTAAACGTTTAATATTTGTTTACAAAAATATTGGAGTGACAAGCTTTTTTATCTTAAAGCCATAGACCACAAAAAACAGCATGAGCTTTTTAATGAATAAACACTAAAGTGGATCTTCAAAACTGATGCCAACTTTTAATACAATATTAATGTAGCCCCAGGATAGCGCGAAAAATTACTGTAAAGTATGCAATTTGCGTGACTTTTTCTGTTTATGACTTCAGAAACATTCAAAATTAATATGAAAAAGTTGTGCCGGTTGCATAAATTAAAATTTTTGATCACTTCTATGCAACTACAATGGGGTGTTGAGATGAACTACAGTTATTTATGTAACTCAAATCAAGTGTTATGTGATATAAAATATAAATGCTTATGTTTTTTTCTGGTCTAAACCTTTAAATAGTAGAAATATGATTAAAAGAACGATTGAGTAATATGTAAACAGTAGTAAAATCTAATAATCAATTTAAAAGTATCGAAAATAAAAAAAGGGAGAGAGAAAAAAAGAAAAGAAAAAAATAAAATTTTAAATAACATACCGTAGTTTCTTTAGCACAATCACCATTTTCCGACATTTCATCATCCGATATTATTCTATTTGCCTAGAAAATAATAAATAAGATAAATAAAATTTATTGATAAACGTGTTAAAAACTTCTGTTATTAAAGTACAGACCTTTAGTTTTTTTAATTTTTTTTTCCGTTTATAACGTGACGATTTAGGTGTATTAAACTCTGTTACGACAACTTCAACATCGGTGCATAGTAAACCATCAATATTGTCTAGGAGAGAAGATGCCCCCAAAAACACTCCACTTTCAAACTGGCTTGGAGAAAGTAGTGTTGTTGAATCATTCTAAATTTAAAAAAAAAAATTGAATATATTATTTATCCAGGACTGTTTATTTAATAATACATGCCATCATATTAAACAAACGATTAAATAATACATATATGTATAAGAATTTAAATAATATAATTGAAAAAAAGGCAACAAGTAACAAAAGTATTGTAGCTTTTATTTTCATATATATATATATATATATATCGAGGGGGCTCCGCTATATTGTCCTAAGTCCACGTGGTTCATTATTTACTAATGTCTTAAGTCCAAGTGGTTCATTATTTACTAATGTCCTAAGTCCATATGGTGCAAAATTTTCTAATGTCCTAAGTCCAATGTTGCTTACTTTTCAGGAGAAACAAATAACTAATTATCTCAACTAATAATCACGTAAATACAAACTACTTTCGCGAGTATTATTATTAATTATGGACCCATTTGATGCGATAATTTTTATAATTAGCAATTAGCATTATTCATCAAAATAAATTATTACATATTAAATCATATTTTTTTTTTAAGTTTTCAAGATAATTTTAATGAAAAAAAAAATTTAAATAAAAGATTTAAGTAAAAAGAATAATATTTGCAACGCATTTAAAAAAATTTAGCATGTGCAGCATATATATATAGTTTAAATTAAATAATACACAACGTATATCGCGCAAGTTTAACAGCTTTTAGATAAAAAAAAAATACTTTTTTTAATGAAATACTTTAGAAATGACGTCACAGGAAGTAACTTTTTCTTATGCCCACATGCACAAAATTGCCGCGTTTTTTTTTTTTTTTTTTTTTTTTTAATTATAAAATAAAAATACTTGATAAACTCAAAAATAAGAAATTAACATATCAATCGATTCAGGACGATGTTGGCTTTTAGAATATGACATTTATTTAACCCCTAATTTTTTTCAGTGTTTCTCGATCTTTATATCCAAGAGTAATAAAAATATTGTCAAAATTGTATTGTTTCTTCTTAATTTTTACTTTTAAAACACTTCTTGCGTTTTTAGGTAAATTTCAAGGGCTTGTTCATTTTAATGTATGTTACGCGGAAAATAAAGTCGTTTTGGCTCTCTTTTTTTTGTATATTGTTTTCATTGTGTTTTTAAATCGTAGGTTCAGATGATTATTATAATTAAGCGCTTATTTAACAAATAAAAACAATAAAACGACATTTACATCATTTATAAAATTAATATGGGCGTCATGAAAAAATACGATTTCTTCCGTAGATTATGAAATATATTATCCTTTGCGATTATTTAGTACCTCGTGTGTCTTACATGTTTTTCACCACACAAGTAGTATAGGAAAATGTTGTAAAGATAAATAAGTGATTTTATGCGAAAATCACATGATGATGGAAAATTTACATGCGTCTCTCGCGTCTCTCAATTATATGCATCTAATTAATTTCAGTGCAGACGCGAGGCTCGCTGTGGTATATGAAAGCTATTCACCGGTTTCAGACTGATGAAAAAAATTATGTACTGTATGTGTCTTAGGTCGATAAAATTTCTTGACAATTCCTTAAATGTTATTTTGTCATATACATATACGCAAATTTAATATTGTCACAGCAATATTCGGAAGTCAAGTCAGAGAAATGAGTGTCAATTAACAGTCTGCAAAAGTTCTGTGGGTAGTTTTCCCATTAAAAATAACCTATATTGAAAACATTAACCTAAATACATTAACAATAATTATTTCAGTTAAATACAATCACTGTCGTTTTCAAAACATTTAACAGCTTACTTGTACATATCTTTTGCGCGTAAATAGGGGCGTGTCTGATACAAAAAATGTCGACTTTTTTATACAATGGCTTTTTTTTTATTAGATATTCTTGTAAAAATTAGTGACAATATGTAAAATAAGTTGTTTGATCATTGCAAACGAAAAAACCAATTTGGTTCAAAATGGACTTAGGACATAAGTATTTTTTCAAAAACGTGGACTTAGGACATTAGTAAATAATGAACCACTTGGACTTAGGACATTAGTAAATAATGAACCACGTGGACTTAGGACAATATAGCGCAGCCCCTTAATATATATATACAGTAAAACCTCGATAAAGTGAACTTGAATATAGCAAAATTTCATTTTGGCGAAGTAATTTCACAAGTCCCGCCAATATGTTCATGTAAAAGCATAGAGAAAATTCGTTATAACGAAATTACGTTAAAACAAATTCAAATTTTCACGAGGCGTTAACTATCCCGAAAATTTTTACTACTCTGCGTATGCGCGATTTTGAACATTACTGCCCACCATCAGCTGGGATTGAGATTGGCGATGAATATTGCTTTTTTCTCGAGCTGTTTTCTACTTTTTTGTTTTCTACTTATATTAAATACGCATAAATCCGCATACATTACATAATATAATGCATGATTTTCAATTTTATCAGCTCTTCATAGAGAACATAGAGCACGTGGGTATTATATAAAATTTTATGATAGGGGGGAAAATTAATAATATATAAATTTGCGAATAATATATCTTATGCATGTACAGTATATTAAATGTATTGCTTTATACCGGCGGTAAAGTTGCACCATCCAAGGTGCTATAGAAAAAAAGGGTCAGAACTCTCAATTCGAAATTACATTTATGTTGTTGTTGTTGTTTTTTTGGATGCTGTAATTTTGGAGAATACTAGTATGATTTTGAAAAATTTTAAAGGCTGGATAAGCATAATATTTATATTTTTTTATATATAATTTTGCAGGTACGCAAGCATATCATTAGTTTATAATTATGTTTTTTTTTTAAATTAAAACAAGAAAATAAACAATTGGAAATAAAATTAAGTTACAGCTCGAAGAATATGATCCCTATATATATACATAAAACAATTATCTAAAAAATAAAGTGCAAATTCTTTCATCTCCTAATTTACTTTAGTTGTTTTCTTTTTTTATATGTATATTTAATACACACACGCACACATATATTTTTTATCAGGGCTGTAGTGCTAAAGGAACGCGTTGGAACAGTGTCCCGGCCACCTGGAACATTATCAGGAGAACGTAGTGCGACGGATTGCTAGACAAAATGTGCCCTAATTTTGAAATTAACTGACTAATTTTGCTGTCTATTTGGCCTTAATCCCACAAAATTTTCGCCCGTTACGCTATTATGAAAACCCAACAATAGTTTCTTTGTCATATGATCGAGCCTTAAATAATGTCGTCGCTGTGGTTTTTATACTAGTTCGTGAATAACAGAAATTTGATGTCGAACGTGTACTATTTAATTTCCTTTTTTTTTCTTTTAATTTTTCATATATCTATATAATTAATACTCATAAACAATGAAAACAATTAAAGTAAAGAGATCAAAGAATTTTCACTTTATTTTTTAGATAATTGTTTTATGTATATATAGGGATCATTTTATTCGAGCTGTAATTTTATTTTATTTTCAATATAGTTTTTATATTCTTGTGTAATAAAAAAAAATTCCAACTAAAAAAAAATAAAAAAACATTATTAAAGTAATGCTTGCGGACCTGCAAAATTATATAAATAAATAAAAATTAATAAAAGTATGCCTATCCAGCATTTTAAATATTTTCAGAATTAGTGCAATATAGTTTTCTCAAAAATTAAAGCAAAAAAAAAAAAAAAAAAAAAAAGTAATGTTGAATTAGGAGTTCTGACTTTTTTTTCTATAGCACCTCGGATGGTGCAACTTTACCGCCGGTTTGAAGCAATACATTTAATATACTGTACATACATATGATATATTATGCGCAAATTTAACTATTATCAATTTGCCCCCCTACCATAAAATTTTATATAATGCGCACGAGCTCTATGTTTTCTATTAAGAGCTGATAAAATTGAAAATCATGCATTATATTATGTAATGTATGCGGATGTATGCGTATTTAATATGATTTATATTGTTTTGGTTTAAATAAAATAAACAAAGAGCATGCAAAAAATCACAACTCAATTTTCAAGTTATCATTTCAATAACTCTGTGAGTAATTGATAAAAATTTATAATTACGCAACACTACTTTGTAAACTGAAGTTTATACAAACTTAAAGTGTTTTCTACTTGTAATTTAGGTCAGCTATGACCACACGGACAACATTGCTACAATATTTACATTTATTAATTTTTGCGTTATAATATTTTTTATTCAAAAGGAATAGTTAGCCCAACTATATAGATATAGATCAGTGGTTAGCCCTATACTTTGCCTACGATCACCTCGTGGCCGACCTCGGCTAACTTCGTGGAGCTTCGGAGTCTCTCACTCTGGAGACTCAAACTCTCGTGTGCTGATGTGCACCACCGGCCGCCAGCCGCCGCCAACTCTCTCAACGCTCTAGCGCGGTGCCCCCGAACACACAACAAAGCTTCACGTGCAAGCCCCACGTCAACGTCTTTCTACTTTGGTAAAATTTTATGTTAAATGTAAAACAATTTATTGTATTACATTTTTGTATTCAAAATATAATAATTATGGGTATTCAATAATACAATTTTTTGTTTAATTTATAATCAGTTCTACCAAACCATTTAATTATTTAAATATCAAAAATAAATAATATATTAGATTAATTAGTTTGAGCGCTTATATTGAACCCTGTGCTATTTCTATTATACTATTAAATCCTACAGAGTTCTTCTTTCTTCCCCCCCTCCCAACAAAGAGTCTGCTAGTTATATGCAAACACTTTTTTACCAAAATATTAAATCTTTGAAGTACGTTATAATGTTTTTATTCACTTAAATGAATACGTGATATATATAAATAAATAACATATTTTTATATTTAATAAAGAAAATTAATTAATTAATTAGTTAAAGAAAATAGCCAAAAACTACGTTTATCCTATACTGAGCTATGTTATTCATTGCTCATAAAGAGCATCGATAGGATTTACCATGACGTCACACTATATTAAAAAAGGTCTCAGTATGTTTAGTTTAACATTAGTTTAACGCGATGCCACCTAAGCAACGTGCTGGCACAAACCACTTTTGTGCGCCATAAAAAAAAAGAAAAAAGTAATAATAACAAGAAAGTCAAGCACTGTTACAGACATTTAAACAATTTCTGATATATTCTGCTGTATTGTACAAATAGTGCTAAAAATGAGCTAGTATAATTATTACGTATTTATTATTTCAGTTTATGTAGCATATTTATTTAAATATCTTATTTTGCCTTCATATAACTATATTACGAATTTTATGTAGCATGAATAATAAAATTTATTTTTGTCCGTGTAAACGATTTAAATTGTTCAATAATAAAAAATGTTACTTAGTATTTTTTATCATGGTGTTGCTTTTTTGTTTAAATTTTATTACTAATTTTTAAATTACATGATTTTTTTTTTAAGAAAAATTTTATAATACAGTATATCGTTTAGAATTAAAAAGACAGAAAACTTAACCTACCGTAACCCATGAATCCTGTTCACTGGTGTTTGCAGTACTGGGTGAAGGTTGAAAGCATTTTTTTTCATCATTTTCTTCTTCTTTTTCACTATCACCGCTTTCCACAAAATTCATCATAGTTGAAAAAGAAATTAAGTATTTTTATCTTTCTTCTATGACCGATCGTGGAGTACTGTATGAATATAATGGAGAGGTGCTGTTGAAATCACTGGTGGCTGCATGGTTTTTGAGACGCACGCACCATAGTACCGTATGAAATATCCCTTTGTTCCTTACAGGGTTGACAATATGACTTTCTATCAAAGAAAGGTTTGAAACAGTAGTACAGCATTGCCATATTACTTTATTAAAACACAATGCAATAAACTGTATTGGAGAGCATACATACTGTAAATATATTAAATTATAATTATATTGATTTATTATTATTATTTTTATTTTATTTTGTGGCAAATTTTTGAAACAGCTATATTTGTTATGCAGATTATGGTTATAATTATGTATAGCTATATGCAATATAATAATAAAGTAATAATAAAGTAATATAATATATTACTATATACATAGTTATCACCATAGTCTGCGTAATATATTTCTATATTATAGAGAAGTACGCACAGTAAATATTGCTATAGGAGGGGGGGACTCAATTTTTTTTATGTCATAACTTTGCCTAGAAAAAAAATAATTTTAATTTAAAACAATTTAATCGGGTTCGGGTTTTTGAACCCATATTTTTCAAATGTTGGGTCCGCGGACCCTGGTCCCGGACCCTTCCAAAAATTTTCGGGTCCGCGGACCTGCGTCCGGAAACCGTCGTAACAATTGTCGGGTCCGCGGACGCGAGTCCCAAAACGCGCCCAAAATCTCGGGTTTTAGAAGTTTCGGGTCCGGGTCCGTACCCCTGATATATTCATTAAACCAAATTTGCATTTAATGAATGTGTGATAGCACTTTCAAATTTACATTATTGAATTTTTTTATATCTACTGAATTTGTTCAAATGCAATTTAAATACAACAATACAAATTATATGGCGTTTATGGATACAAAAATGAAAAATGTTTACGTATTGTTAATATGGTTATAAGTATATAATCTATATAAACAAATGGCAGAGATCTTTTTTTCCTTAAAACTTAAATTAAATTCAGTTTTTCATCTAAAAAAAAATAATAATAATAATAAAATAAAAAGCGAAAAAACTTGAATTTTATTACAATTTTTTTTTATATAGAAAATTTATTTGTGCTGTAAAATTATTTTAATTGTTTCAAACAGTTGTAAACTAAAAATTGCAAACTAAAAAATATTATATAATATATAAAACAAAATATTCTAAGTCGAAAATATTCCACTTTCAAATGAATGTTTATATGATGTATTAGTATTAGTAGGCATTTATTCATATTGTTCTTTATTTAACTTAGATTTCATTTTTCTATTTGTTGTAAAATAAAAATAAATAAAGTATATTGGTTTCAAGGGCCAAAAAAAAGCATACAAAACTTAATACCAACCAGGTAAAAAAGGTCAGTTTTAGCATGAATAATAAGTAGAATCACAAACCTTTGTTAGAAGTCACGTGACTAAAAAATATAGGTGGCTCCACTTGTGACAGAATTCTCAATTAGCGAGAGAGTTAGAGGCTTCTATCCAAGGGGCCAATAGCACTCACTCATAAAAAAATGCAAGTATAGCTCAATTTTTTTGTATATCTGTCTAGTTTTAAAAAAACATAGTAGCTGTGACAGGACTCAAAAAGTTTGAGTCCGGAAGCAAAAGTGAGTGCGGTCGCACGCTGTAAATACAGCGCGTGAGTCCTCTATACCCCTAGCGCTAGAGCTCACTCACTGACTCACTCACTCACTCACTCACTCACTCACTCACTCACTCACTCACTCACTCACTCACTCACTCACTCACTCACTCACTCACTCACTCACTCACTCACTCACTCACTCACTCACTCACTCACTCACTCACTCACTCACTCACTCACTCACTCACTCACTCACTCACTCACTCACTCACTCACTCACTCACTCACTCACTCACTCACTCACTCACTCACTCTCTCACTCACTCACTCACTCACTCACTCACTCACTCACTCACTCACTCACTCACTCACTCACTCACTCACTCACTCACTCACTCACTCACTCACTCACTCACTCACTCACTCACTCACTCACTCACTCACTCACTCACTCACTCACTCACTCACTCACTCACTCACTCACTCACTCACTCACTCACTCACTCACTCACTCACTCACTCACTCACTCACTCACTCACTCACTCACTCACTCACTCACTCACTCACTCACTCACTCACTCACTCACTCACTCACTCACTCACTCACTCACTCACTCACTCACTCACTCACTCACTCACTCACTCACTCACTCACTCACTCACTCACTCACTCACTCACTCACTCACTCACTCACTCACTCACTCACTCACTCACTCACTCACTCACTCACTCACTCACTCACTCACTCACTCACTCACTCACTCACTCACTCACTTACTCACACACACCCACTCATACGTTTATGTTATTAAAGTTTCCACTGCTGGATATTGACAAGATTGATGAGGTAGGAGACTTAACGTGAGTGATAGCAGAGGACCAACTCTTTTTCTCTCTCATTCTCTCTCTCTCTCTCTCTCTCTCTCTTTTTCTCTCTCTCTTATGATTATGGAAATGCTTATAGAATAGAACATAGGCTACGGACTTATAATGTATATGCAAAATAACTATGTAGTTACATATCGTTAGCTTACTCGAGTTTTTTTGTATCAGAGAAAGTAAATAAAAACCGAAATGTCGGGTTTGCATTGCTGTTAATCCGTCAATATTTACGCTAAAAATTAAAATAAAATATTTTCTATTATCAATTTTTGTCTTCTTTAATAACGTATTTTTTAATTAATTTTTACACGTTTATTAAAATTGTAATTGAATAAAGAGCAAAAGAAACCATGACTTTTGTGATATTGTTTAGAAACGGGTAACTTTAAACTGTTGTAAAAGTCGCAATTTTTTTTATTTTCATTACCATTTACACTGCAGGTAGAAAGTATTATATTAAGTGCCTGTGTAAATTTTTTATTGTTAATTCGCAAAATTGCACCTTGTAGGTCTTATTTTTGCAACTTTGTGTAACTTTGTTGCTAGTGAAAATATTTTAATCCCGCTTTTAAAAAAAACTATTTTAACGCTAATAGAAATTTTTGTATCGAATTTTTAACAAAAAAATCGTCCTAAAAGTTACTTTAATAATTAAATTTAATTTGTAGCGAAACATCAAACATTGATACGTCAAAACTGGCAACGTTGCATACTAGAGTGGATTCTCTCTCTATCTCTCTCTTATACCTGAGAAGCGATGCTGTCGAGCTCGCAGACAGACGTACAATTTAATGCATGTTTTTTTTTAATCGCCAACTATTTATCACAATATTAATTTGACTAAAAACATCATAGAAATGCAATAAACTTCATTGATGAATATGCGCATATAATTATCGCTATATGGCATGCCTTGTATATATTAATTTAATTAAAGAAGTAATTAAAATTTTAATTTATATAATTAATTAATTTTTAAAATTATTAATTAATTAACATTTTCTATTGATTTTATACATAATACAATATGAAAATTATTACTCACGAAAACAATTTTTTTTCCAATTTGTAAGTTACTTTGCTACAATTATTATAACACTGAACTGAAACTTTTAGGACTCAAGTAATAGATTGGAAAACAAAGAGAAAAAATGCAAACGCAAATAAAACATGAAAAAAAAATGAAAATATCAGTGTTACTTTAGTGTAAAATTTAGATCCAGAAGAAAATACTTTCTATTTTTTTATTTAATTTTTTATTAATTTATTATTATATTATTATTTTCTAAATTTTCTATAAAGTAATTTTTAAATGCATATGCGTTATATTAACTTAAAATAGAAATAAAAAAATTCCTCAAACTTACATAACTCCTGTGCTAACTATATTATTTCTTGTACTGCATGGAATATTTACAATAATTTATATACTACAATATTAAAATTATTACGCAAAAAACAAAAAAAAACTTTTTATTTATTTATAATTATTATTTTTTTAAGTTTAATTTGCCTAATTATAATAACACTGAATTGAAATTAAAACTTTTAGAATTCAGGAAACTGATTGGAAATAAAAAAGAAAAAAATCAAACGCCAATGAAAATATAAGGGATACTTTAGTGTAAAATTTAGATCTAGAAAAAAATACTTTCTATTTTAAATTTTTTTCCGATTATTTTCCATAAAGTAAAACACATAATTTGGTGCATAAATTTATTAACACACGAGGGACATTATTATCTATTTTAATTAAAGCTTGAAATATTTCATCTATTTGTATTGACGTAGTAATTGATTACGCAGTTAAATATATATTTTTAGAAGAAATTATTTGTTTCATTCCTTACATTTATAAGTTTTACAGCTATATACGCGAGTAAAAAAATGATTTCTAATTTGACAAATTTTAACCTCTGAATGCGCTATAACTGCAGGTATCATTAATTCCTAAAAATTTCTCTAGGAATTCTTAAATTAATCTGTACAGATAAATTATTTATTCATACTTATTATTTATAAGATTTTTAGAACGATAAATAGCTGGTGACCTTAAAAAAATTAAATAAATTAATAATTTGATTTTTGGTTTTATAACAAAAAAGGTACGTTTTTTTGACAAATATTAAAAAAATTATATAAATATCCATAAGGTTGTTGCTTTAATAAATTAAATTGATGCAGTAAATAAAATAATATAGTTAGCACAGGAGTTATGTAAGTTTTAGACAAAATAATAATAATTTTCCTATTGTGTGTTAATATAACGCATATGCATTTAAAAATTACTAAATGGCAAATTTAAAAAATAATAATATCATAATGAATTAATAAAAAATTAAATAAAAAAATAGAAATTATTTTCTTCTGGATCTAAATTTTACACTAAAGTAACACTGATATTTTCATTTTTTTTTCATTTTTTTATTGGCGTTTGCATTTTTTCTCTTTGTTTAGCTAACAGTTTCTTGAGTTCTAAAAGTTTCAGTTCAGTATTATAATAATTGTAGCAAAGTTACTTAAAAATTTAAAAAAAAAAAAAAAAAATGTTTTCGTGCGTAATAATTTTAATATTGTATTATGTCAAAATTCGATAAAAAATGTTAATTAATTAATAATTTTATTTACTTATTATTTATATAAATTAAAATTTTATTTACTTCTTTAATTCAATTAATATATACAAGCCATGCCATATAGCGATAATTATATGCGCATATTCATCAATGAACTTCAATGCATTTCTATGATGTTTTCAGTCAAATTAATATTGTGATAAATAGTTAGCGATTAAAAAAAACATGCATTGAATTGTACGTCTGTCTGCGAGCTCGACAGCATCGCTTCTCAGGTATAAGAGAGAGATAGAGAGAGAATCCGCTCTAGTATGCAACGTTGCCAGTTTTGACGTATCAATGTTTGATGTTTCGCTACGAATTAAATTTAATTATTAAAGTAACTTTTAGGACGATTTTTTTGTTAAAAATTCGATAGAAAAATTTCTATTAGTTTTAAAATAGTTTTTTTAAAAGCGGGATCAATATTTTTTCACTAGCAACAAAGTTACACAAAGTTGCAAAAATAAGACCAACAAGGTGCAATTTTGCGAATTAACAATAAAAAATTTACACAGGCACCTATTATAATACTTTCTACCTGCAGTGTAAATGGTATGAAAATAAAAAAAAATTGCAACTTTTACAACAGTTTAAAGTTACCCGTTTCTAAACAATATCACAAAAGTCATGGTTTCTTTTGCTCTTTATTCAATTACAATTTTAATAAACGTGTAAAAATTAATTAAAAAATACGTTATTAAGGGGTAATGGGTCACGCAGGAATTTCAAGCATTTCCACCTAGATGGCATTGTCATAGCTCAGGTAAAAGGGGGAAGGGGTGTCATACCCTGACGTCAACAAAAAGTGGAGTGAGTTAAAAAAATTGTAAGTTTATGACAAAGTTGGAGGGGATGCAAGACGGGGGAAAAAATAGCCCGGGGCTCAAAATTTGGAGACACATAGTCTAGTGGCTGTAGCGGTCTTTGTTTACTTTTTTCATGCATTGGTTTACCTTCATAGTTTTTTTTTTCATACCTGCCATCTGAAAAAAACGACCCAATTATCTTTTACGCGTCAATGATTTTGATAACTCGCGAAGTAACAGTCACAGTGAATTAAATTCATTATATGTTAGTTTCATTAAAAATCATGTAGATTTCTTTTTTAATCGAAGTTCTAGCATTATTTTAAATTAACTTATTCAAATAAAAATATTACGTAATTTTTATTACTTTTAAATCACGAAAGTTCAAATTGACGGTAGAACTTCGATCAAAAAAGTAATTTGCATGATTTTTATTAAAACTAACATCTGAAGTAAATTTGGTTTCATGTAAATGTTACTTCGCGAGTTATAAAAATCATTCACAGGTAAGATAATTGGGTTGTGTTTTCAGGTAACAGATAATCCCTTCTTCTATTGAAAAACTGCTCATTGCTTCCTTGCTTTTATACTGCACCTTTTTTCTCTCTCATCGTTTGTTTGTGTTTTTCATAGAGCTTGGAAAAAATTATTCAAAATTTTATTTTGCATCGAAATTAATATCAAGCACCGGACTTGGGTTGATTAGATGTTTTGCTATAGTGTTTTACGAAGCCGTAACATCGGCCGGTATAGGTAAAAAAAAAAAAAAAAAAAAAAAAAAAAAAAAGTTACAAAATACTTTGGAATATTTTTGTGAGTATTAATTGTTGTAAGGTTTCCAGTATATGCATGCAAGAAAAATAATAATGATTAAAAAATAATTATAATAATAAATAATAAAAAATAAAACTAACTTTTATTTCTTAAGAAAATGATTGAAACTCACGTTTTTTCCTATATGCTGAGCAATGTTATTCATTGCTCCAATATGGCGTCGAAGCGCTTTCAGCTGGACGTTATGCTGAAAAATTGCGTCTTTTTTCTCTATTTTTTTAAATTTATTTATTCAAAGCCCTTTCATTTTTTTTTATCGCATATTTTAATTAAATCCTATTTCAAAAATGGCATCAATTTCCTTTATAGTTTTTGTCTGACTATACTTTAGTAGTATTTTTTTTATTATAATATTATATACGTTCGGGTTCGGGAATATACAACTTCAACTAAACTAAAATTGTTCCGTGTATATATATTTTATTTAGAATAAGAAGAAAGGTGTAAAAGTGTAAAGCAATACGAGCACTCAGGTAACAATGTAAATATTGCGAACTGCAGGCAGAGAAACCGGCCGGCCAGGCGGAGAGGTTGAAACAAGGCATTAAAAAAATACCTCCCTCCACTTTGAAGAATATGTGCTCTATGACAAAGTACTTGAAAAGTCTAATAGAGGCGCACTAATACTGCTGCATTAGAGAAAAGTTTCAAAAACCTTAGATTTTTTAATTATTTCACGTTCATCAATTTTAATAAAAAGTCATTTGCAAAAATATTTGTGTCCTAGTAAAGGTAATAAAATTGTCTAGCGGATAGACTAAGTCTCATAGTTTAATTCATACTTTTACTATATTTAATCATGCGCTGAAGTTAGGCTTATGATAAGTTTGAAAATATGCTTAAACTTCACTTAAAAAAATCATTTCAGAAATAATTTAAATTCCAGATTTATTCGCATCTAAAAAAAATTTAAAGTAGCCAGTGCCCTTAACAAAAGTATGCTTAATGCAACAGTATAAAGAAAATATTAATTTTTCAGTTATTTAAGGAGATGAATGCGTTTTAAATTGCGAAAATTAAAACTGCGATTAAATGCTAATTAAACGTAAATTAAATATTTTAATGCAATTTTATTATTTATTTTTTTATGATATTGCTATATAATAACAACTAAATTTTTTTAAAAAATTTTCACTCTGTAGCTCATTACCCCTTAAAGAAGACAAAAATTGATATTAGAAAATTTTTTATTTTTATTTTTAGCGTAAATATTGACGGATTTACAGCAATGCAAACCCGAGATTTCGGTTTTTATTTACTTTCTCTGATACGAGAAATCTAGATTAAACTAACGATATATCAAATAACTGATGGGGAAAGACCTGCATTATTATATTATATTACATGCAAATCAGTTGGTTAGCAACCAGTGATGTATCATATTCAAGTTATACGTCTTTCCCCGTCATTTGTTTTGTGTTGTAATGTGTTGTTTTGTGTTGCCATGTGTTTTGTAAATGTAAATACGAGGTTTTCTCTCTCTCTCTCTCTCTCTCTCTCTCTCTCTCTCTCTCTCTCTCTCTCTCTCTCTCTCTGTGTGTGTGTGTGTGTGTGTGTATGTGTGTCCCTCTCTATCATAAAATCATGATTATAGTGGCGCAATTGAAAAGAATGTATAACATGAATTTATGTACACTGTACATTGTACAGTAATATAACCATGTACTTACAGTTACAAATTAACTGATGGGGAAAGACTTGGAACGTAAATGAGCTTCAACGCATGTAACCAGCATTGATTTGTGTGTAATACAAAAATAATTACAGTTTAAAATTATTATTATATTACATGCAAATCAATGCTGGTTACCTGCGATGAATCACATTTAGAGGTTCCACGTCTTACCCCATCAGTTATTCTGCTACTGTAAATACATAATTATCTCTCCGCTCTCTGTCTTGCTTTTATACATTTTATAGAAGGGCAACACAATAGAACGTAGTCCATAGACTTTTGCCATGTTACTTAATGGTAGTTTGTTGAAGGTGTGCATGTGTCTGTCTACCATTATTTCATTTTATTATTGTTAATCTTTTATTGTAAGGGACTGCTCTGTATTTCTAACCAGTATTTTATGGCTGTACAAAATTTTCCGAGAGTAAACGGACAAGGTTAGGAGAGTGGGAACACGAACACCAAGGGGTAATTTTTTGTTTTTTGTTGCGCTGTGTGATCATTAGGATAATTTAGCACAAATTTAATTGACATGAAATCAAATAAACCAAAAAAATTAAAACAACAAAATATACCCCCACTTTTTATTATTTTTGTATTATTATTACAAATTTCTCACTCCAGAACCAGACGCTTGGTGTCGGAGATTATGTGGAGCCATAATAACATGGTGCAAACATTTCTACAGGATACAACATAATTATATCTATCGCTATGATTTTAATATTATATTTTTATATGATAGGACAAACCAAAGAAGACTTCAGAATTTTAGTTCATATCAACTGGTTTATTGCTAGAAAGGTCATGCACTAGTAAGTTGCTGCCTTTATGATATTTTTCTTTGATGTAAGGACACTCCAGTGGAGACTTTTGTACATACGATTTGTTATCATAGGTCTCAATAATGTTAAGAGGACGTTCACCGTTTTTTACTATTATTATTAAATTAATATTTATTTTCTTTTAACCCTCAAGCGCTCGGACAGAGTCTGTCTTATTTTTAAGTTAGTTACTTTAATTTTAAATATTTTATAATTGCTCAAAAATTATGAAATTTGGTTACTTTCTCAAAAGTGTTGACTTACATCTTGACAATATTGTTGAGCGCGCAGATATGATTGCATTAATTGTAATTTTTAATTAAAATTTTGATTTTGCGGGGACAGCCGTACCAGGTCTGGGACATCTGTATACCTGCCTTATATAAAATATATAAAAGGTCACCCCTTGAGAAGTCGATCACATTGGAGTGAAAATTTTATTACCCTGAGAGGTTACAAAAATAAAGAGAGGACCTTTTTTTCGCAAAGAAAAATAGTGTTTAGTATGACATAAAAAATAAGGGATGTTAAAAGCTTTATTGCCTTCTTGCATTAATAATTATTATATATTATAACACAATGCGGCGCTTTTGATGCTTCATTCATGTCTTTATAATATGCACCAGCTAATAAAAATAAATATTTAAAAGGTGTAAAAAATTTCGCGTGTAGTGTGGTAAGAACAGAAAAAAACGAATTATTAAATCATAAAATAAAAATATACTTGTTAAAATCTAGTATAAAATATATCATCGCTGTAATTTGTAATGCCATATATATATTGCAAATATTTACCTCTGAAAGATTTTTAGATCTGTAAGAGAAATTATGTATAAAAATATACATATTTGAATATTATTTAATAATTTAAAGGCGTAGAACACCCTCAGGACCAAAATATGATAAATAAGCACATAAATTGTACATACCAGGCTCATATAGTGGTAATACCGTTGATTGCACCCTTCTGGTTGATTTTCCAAGTATTTTAGGTTGAAAATTGTAAAGGTTCTCTTTGCGGGTTCGTTTCGTTACACGATACTCCACTTTTCTAGCAGTTTCAAGTATAGATAAACTCTTTTTTTCTATTGGCTGACAATAAAATTGCGCGAAAGATGTTTGAACCGTTTATAACACATTTTCCTTTTCAACACTGATTATATTATTCTTAATCTCTGTGGTTGTAATTATGATACACATACTTCACAAACAATACATAATATTATTACAATTACTATATATACTGTTATGATGCGCAACGTCTCTAAAAGAGTGTCAATGAACCCCCCGGTCCCCGCAGGCCGCAATGCACTAAACTGCAAACACGCGTACAGATCGGGCACGGGCAGGCGGCAGGCGGCAGGTGGCAGGCGGCAGGCTACAAGGAAGTAGCGATCACCACAGCATAGGGGAGGGGGTTGGAGCTCTATAGAGAGCTACTAAAAACAAAGAGCAGCACGGACGATATACCGCGTGCCTTTGCCTCTCAAAGGAGAGCTGCTCTACAGCTCCAACCTGGCTCCAACCCCCTCCCCTATGCTGTGGTGTACGCGTGTTTGCAGTTTAGTGCATTCCGGCCTGCGGAAACCGGGGGGTTCATTGACACTCATTTAGAGACGTTGCGCATCATAACAGTATATATAGTAATTGTAATAATATTATGTATTGTTTGTGAAGTATGTGTATCATAATTACAACCACAGAGATCAAGAATAATATAATCAGTGTTGAAAAGGAAAATGTGTTATAAACGTTTCAAACATCTTTCGCGCAATTTTACTGTCAGCCAATAGAAAAAAAGAGTTTATCTATACCTAAAACTGCTAGAAAAGCGGAGTATCGTGTGACGAAACGAACCCGCAAAGAGAACCGTTACAATTTTCAACCTAAAATACTTGGAAAATCAACCAGAAGGGTGCAATCAACGGTATTACCATTATTTGAGCCTGGTATGTACAATTTATGTGCTTATTTATCAATTTTGGTCCTGAGAGTGTTCTACGCCTTTAAAATAAAAATATCATGACAAAAACAATACACTCTGCTTAACCGTTATGCCGTACTTAGTAGATTTTTTTAACTTAATTTAATTTTTACAAAAAAAAAACTTCATTTGTTTGAGTTAATATGACAAGGGAGATGAGAAGGAATATACTACTATTTTCAATTTTATTCTTTAGATTCGAGATTTCACTTCTTATAAAAGTAAAATTTGCAAGCGACCCCTCGCATCATAAAAAGTTTTTTTACTTATATGATCGCGCATCCCTTGCTCTATTTTTTTCTAACCTTAGGAACACGACCTCTCTTATACATGATGAGGTTAAAATTGTGAATCGCGGTCAATGCATTTCTTATGGACAAAAGTAATTTCAGTTATTAGTTTTTTGCTATTACCATAATTGCGATAAAAATGTTTTAATAATTTTGCTATGCAGCTTAATAAATTTTGGATCGTATATAAAAATTTGAGCTTTGTACAATGGATACCTTTTGTAATATTTAATTATAAAAATAGGGTCTAGTGCACTGGGCTCGGCCTTCCACGCAAAATGTTTAGTCCGGCATCTTGAGGATTAATAGAATCTGAGTTGATCAATTAAAGCCCTTGTCAACACTTGGAGTTTGTTATTTATATTGATACATAAGATCGTTGACAAGTAAAAAATACAAGTTTGACGTGGCCGCAGTAGAGCGTGTATCGTGCAGCCCGTCTCAAGCACGGTGCGCATTACGTCATCTACGCCCAATGTGCAAGGCAGCAGCGGCCTTTCCGGCTAAAAGAAGGTTCGCTAGAATCGCTGTAAGTCTGCAAGGGCTCACCCCACGGAAATAAAATTTTCTGAGTGAGGAAAGCAAGAGCTGAGCTTTCAGAATCCGAAAACCGTTTAAAAATATTGCAAGTCATTCTTCAGGTGTGGCTGTTCAAATGTAGGCGAATTCGCGTGTTGAGTGCGAACGCTCGAGGAAGCGGCAAGCGGGAAGAAGGGAGAGCTTGGAGGGGCGTGAGTAGAAGGAAAGAATTGGAGGGGAAGAACGAAGCGAACAAGCGGCAAGCGTCTGGCTGGCTGCTGCTGGGTGCCGTATACACATGGTGCTCACCACAGCGTCGCCGCTGTCTCAAGTCGGCGAACTTTGGCGAAAGGGGATAAAAAAAAGCAAATTTTGAAAGAGAGAGTGAGAGAAACTACTGTTGGCATGCGACTTTACAATTATAATAATAGCAATATCGCAATTGCGATGTATTTAACGCAAAACAGAGAATAAAAATCCTGTGTTATTCTACCAACTTCTCTCTTTTGCTGCTCTTTCGCTCGCTCTCGCTATGCAAAGAGAGAGAGAGAAAGAACCTCTGGGGTAGGTTATCACATCGTACTGTCTGCAGCGGACAATAAAAAAATGGCTCATATGACTCACAACATGATCTGGCGTAGCGCATGCAGTGTCTTTACTTGTATTCATTCATTCATTCATTCATTCATTCATTCATTCATTCATTCATTCATTCATTCATTCATTCATTCATTCATTCATTCATTCATTCATTCATTCATTCATTCATTCATTCATTCATTCATTCATTCATTCATTCATTCATTCATTCATTCATACATTCATTCATTCATTCATTCATTCATTCATTCATTCATTCATTCATTCATTCATTCATTCATTCATTCATTCATTCATACATTCATTCATTCATTCATTCATTCATGTTTAAATATGTAAGATAGAGGGATTTTTATGTACCTTTTTCAAGTACAAGATTTTAGTTTATATTTTTAGGACTTCTGTTTCTTTTTTTTTTCTTTTTTTTTTTAATGTAGGGGCTGAGGGTGGTATAGTATTATAAGTTATCACATTGTACTGTCTGCAGCGGCCATTAAAAAAAATGACTCATTTATATGTCTCACAACATCTGGCGTAGCGCATGCGGTGTCTTTACTTTTATTCATTCATCCATTCATTCATTTATTTCCATACTAATTTTTGCATATTTCTGACGTCAGAAACATAAATTTTAACGCAAATTGCAAATTTTACAGTTTTCTCACGCTCTCTCCAGGGGCTACATTAACATTCTGGATACCAATTTTTAAAAAAATCTCATTTTTTGTATTATTCTTAAAAAACAACATGTTTTATGACGGTCATTATTTACGTATTTTAAGGTTAATAAACATTAATTAATTGATATCAAGGAATATTTTTAAAAATTATTATAAAACAGGTAATTAATTATGCAATCGCCATACCATCACGGATAGAATAAATTGCGTAATTAATGCTGCAATTATGTCATTATAGCATAAATGATGCTAAATTAGAACAACATAAATAGCAATGTTGTAAGACATAATATTTTTGCTCTGTTACATTATGAATTTTAGCATAAATAATGTTGTTAGTATTATATTGTGCTAAAATAAGGTTACAATAAATATTAGGGTTTTTATGTCTTATTAATTGAATCATTTTTCAAATCAAAGACTGACTGACGTGGTCGTATACTTGAGTAAGCCAATCACTGTAATGCTAAAAATAAAAGTATGTGTAATAATTTAACTGATTTTTTTTTTTTTTTGCTATATGTAAAAAAAAATCTTCTATTTCTACGGATAAATCTTTTCATGTCGCTCATATTGATTTTGTTCCAACATATGTATTTCTTGCGAATACAATTGTTATACAATTATAATACTAGCAATATCGCAATTGCGATGTATTTAACGCAAAACAGAGAATAAAAATCCTGTGTCATTCTACCAACTTCTCTCTTTTGCTGCTCTTTCGCTCGCTCACACTATGCAAAGAGAGAGAGAAAGAACTTTTTTTGCTCATTTTTGGGGTAGGTCATCACATCTTACTGTCTGCAGCGGACAACAAAAAAATGACTCATATGACTCACAACATGATCTGGCGTAGCGCATGCAGTGTCTTTACTTGCATTCATTCATTCATTCATTCATTCATTCATTCATTCATTCATTCATTCATTCATTCATTCATTCATTCATTCATTCATTCATTCATTCATTCATTCATTCATTCATTCATTCATTCATTCATTCATTCATTCATTCATTCATTCATTAATTCATTCATTCATTCATTCATTCATTCATTCATTCATTCATTCATTCATTCATTCATTCATTCATTCATTCATTCATTCATTCATTCATTCATTCATTCATTCATTCATTCATTCATTCATTCATTCATTCATTCATTCATTCATTCATTCATTCATTCATTCATTCATTCATTCATTCATTCATTCATTCATATACATTCGTATACATTCTTTATGTATACAGCAGAAATTTACAACACAACCTTCCTTATTTTGCTACAATAATAAAGTGAGTGAAATTTGTCTGTGACAATGAAAATGTCCGTATGGTTTGTTTAGAAAACAGTATCACACAGAAAGAGAGAGAGAGAGAGAGAGAGAGAGAGAGTTATTATACGAGATTAAACATGTATGAACATGAAACAATTTCAAGAAATAAAATTACATTAGGGGCCACATTATTTTATTCATACATACTTGGAGATTATAAGAACGCGTCACATACAAAATTTCGATACAAGCTGCATGTTTTTTTGTTTTTTTATTTGTTACTTCTCTTCCGCTTGGTAAAAGAAAATGACATTTGCATCGAAATTCGAATGTCTGCTTTTGCATCTGACACGTTTAGATGAGTTTCTAATTGGCATTGGTGTGATAATCCTTTTGTTATATACTTCCGCATATTCATATTATTTTCATTACAGGTCGAGTTATCAAGTTTGTACTGATTTTTTATTATTTTCACAACTGAAACTATATCAAAGTTATTGATCGTTGCAAGCTTTTATAATTTATCATAATTGATAACGATCGTCAATATAGTATGATATAACATATGGGGGAAAACGCCCATTTTTCAGATTTTTAAATTTTTGATTGTTGCCGCCAATCGAGCGCAACATACGAAATCCAAGTGAAGAGCGTTATTCACTTGTATTATTTTCTCTGTTGTTATACAGTCGACATTTTGTTTGTGTTAAGAAATATTGATAAATATCAATAAAAATTAACATTAATAGTGCCATAAGAACATTATTACAGTTTTTGAAGTTACCAGGCATACACATACATAAAGGTAAGACTTTTACCATACCTATTTAATACGTAAGAAGTAATCTAAGAATGGCATGGGTAGTGGGGCATAGACAAGGGGTTAGGCAAGTAGCATCTTTTTATGTTTATTCTAGTTTTCATCAATTTCAAAGGGAATAATCATGAAAATAAGTTAGTGTAATAACTATTTTGGTGATTACATATATTTTCTTGTAAAATCATTAACGTAAAAGGAAATTAAGAGGGTGTATAAAATGGCTATTTTTGTTTGTGCAACAAGTTGAATTTTATCAACAATGCACACGTGTATGATGTTTATATACAACACAGTGTTGCATTGTTGATAATTTCAATATTTTTATTAATCAAAAAGGGGAGGGAAAATTCATAATTCATATAAAATGGCAATATTAAAGGGATGTTTTTTGCATGGCAACTGTCTATGTTATAGGATAAAAGGGCGGGGGTGGTTGGAAGTCATGACGTAATATGAGACATGAACGCAAGGCTTTCAGTTTTCCCCCTTCTTAAGAAAACACATGGCTTTTTGACCCTGGCTTCACGCCTAAGGTGATGATTATTTTTATTGCTTTTTACCACTGCGGAGTAAGATTTTTGTTGTTTTTAAGGACACATTTTTGTATGTTAAAAATTAACATTGCAATTTAAAATTTATTTTTAAAGTAAAAGCCATACAAAAAGTTATGACGTCATTTAGTTTGTTAAATACACGCGAAAAAGTGTTCTTAATATGATATTATCTTGCACCACATTCCTAATGATGACTTGTGTTAATATTAGAGCTGTAAATTTAAACCGGTTCGAGCACCCGCCCGGGCCAAAATCTTCGGGTGCTCGTTTTTTTGAAAATGGTCAACCCGGGTTTCGAGCTTTTAGCTCGAAAACGAGCTATTTCGAGTTAAGCTCGAGAATGACTCGTGAAAAAAACGAGCTTTTGAAAATAAATCGAGCAAAAGAAAAATTTTTGAAAAAGCAAAGAAAAAAAAGTTTGTAATTTTTGTTTAAAATGGTGTTTTTAATATTCTATCATGAATAAATAGGCTGTTTAAAATATTATTAAAATTTATTTTCTTTTTTTTATGACTTTTATCCTTCAAAAACAATTTTGTTGTAATGAAAGTCGAGCTTTTTTCTTCATAGGCTCAAAAACTTGTTTTCAAACTTCGGCTCAAATGTCGAGCTTTCCGAGCTTTGGCTCGTTTTTCGAGTTTAAGCTCGATTTCAAGCTAAACCCGGGTTTCAAGTCAAACCGGGCTAAAAAATTTCAGCCCGGGCTAAAAATATTTCGAGTTTTTTACAGCTCTAGTTAATATTATTTTCTATTATTGATGTTTGGTTATTGTGCTATATAAAATGTGTATGTAGTCATAATTTTATATTGAAACAAGTTGATATAGACTTTATAAAAAATTTAATTATTTTGTCACTTGGACGAAATAAATTACATGCGAGTATTTAATTATTTTATAAGCATGTCGGTCAATAATTAAATAATAAGTTAATTAATTAAAATATTTTATTAATGAATAATTTCACACTTGGTGAATTTAAGTAAGCTATAAAGCAAAATGACGATTTGCGTCATTAAGGCATTGTTATTTGAACAATGAAAAATATTAAACATATATTTTTGCATAATAATATACAAATGGGACCTGTGCAACAATAACTATATTACATTCGATTACTTTTGATATTAATAGTCAGTATAAAAATGAAGTATATTTTGTTGATAATTAATAAATATATAGTGACTTTTTGGCAAAATTTAAATAATAATAATATCAGCAATATATTATTTATTTTTATACTATGTAAATTTAAAGCAAAGTAGTTTTCAAATACTAAAAATTATTATTTCAATTATCAAAGTATGACTTTATTTAGACTTATGATTTTTATATGTGGATATGATTGAAGTATATATGATTATTATTTTATCATTTTTAGAATAGAAGTCATTGAAATTATTTTAATAATTTTTAACTTATATATTTTTTAAAATTTTTTAAATTTTTACATTTTTTAAATATGGCAGACTGATGACTATAAGCAAAGGAGGAGGAGTCTAAGCAAGCACCCTAATTGGTTGAGAGTTTTTGAGGAGGTTAACTGATTGGTTGAGGCAAACTCTCTTGTTCGCTCCAAGCTTAGTTTAGGCCTCAAGGCAATTACGAGCTGCCATGTTAGACAGTCTTAGGTAAACTATTGGTGAGGTAACGTGTGGCACCCCAGCAGGGCAAAGCGCACCCTTCGTCAACGATCTTTATTTTTGGGGAAAAATAGAGACAGAATCAAAGCTCCTTTGGTAAGTGTTGATACTTTCACTTACTTTAGTAATATTATTAAAGTATAATAAATTACATACAGGTGAAATAACTTTGAAGCTGAAAGTTATATGTTAATATTTGTAGTTAACTTGGTGACTAAATAAATTGTTTGCAACTTATTATATTATATACTGCACATATATAAATATATGTATTATATATTGAAATTGAAATTAAAACTTTTAGAATTCAGGAAACTGATTGGAAATAAAAAAGAAAAAAATCAAACGCCAATGAAAATATAAGGGATACTTTAGTGTAAAATTTAGATCTAGAAAAAAATACTTTCTATTTTAAATTTTTTTCCGATTATTTTCCATAAAGTAAAACACATAATTTGGTGCATAAATTTATTAACACACGAGGGACATTATTATCTATTTTAATTAAAGCTTGAAATATTTCATCTATTTGTATTGACGTAGTAATTGATTACGCAGTTAAATATATATTTTTAGAAGAAATTATTTGTTTCATTCCTTACATTTATAAGTTTTACAGCTATATACGCGAGTAAAAAAATGATTTCTAATTTGACAAATTTTTACCTCTGAATGCGCTATAACTGCAGGTATCATTAATTCCTAAAAATTTCTCTAGGAATTCTTAAATTAATCTGTACAGTTAAATTATTTATTCATACTTATTATTTATAAGATTTTTAGAACGATAAATAGCTGGTGACCTTAAAAAAATTAAATAAATTAATAATTTGATTTTTGGTTTTATAACAAAAAAGGTACGTTTTTTTTGACAAATATTAAAAAAATTATATAAATATCCATAAGGTTGTTGCTTTAATAAATTAAATTGATGCAGTAAATAAAATAATATAGTTAGCACAGGAGTTATGTAAGTTTTAGACAAAATAATAATAATTTTCCTATTGTGTGTTAATATAACGCATATGCATTTTAAAATTACTAAATGGCAAATTTAAAAAATAATAATATCATAATGAATTAATAAATAATTAAATAAAAAAATAGAAATTATTTTCTTCTGGATCTAAATTTTACACTAAAGTAACACTGATATTATTTTTTTTTTCATTTTTTTATTGGCGTTTGCATTTTTTCTCTTTGTTTAGCTAACAGTTTCTTGAGTTCTAAAAGTTTCAGTTCAGTATTATAATAATTGTAGCAAAGTTACTTAAAAATTAAAAAAAAAAAAAAAAATGTTTTCGTGCTTAATAATTTTAATATTGTATTATGTCAAAATTCGATAGAAAATGTTAATTAATTAATAATTTTATTTACTTATTAATTATATAAATTAAAATTTTATTTACTTCTTTAATTCAATTAATATATACAAGCCATGCCATATAGCGATAATTATATGCGCATATTCATCAATGAACTTCAATGCATTTCTATGATGTTTTTAGTCAAATTAATATTGTAATAAATAGTTAGCGATTAAAAAAAACATGCATTAAATTGTACGTCTGTCTGCGAGCTCGACAGCATCGCTTCTCAGGTATAAGAGAGAGATAGAGAGAGAATCCGCTCTAGTATGCAACGTTGCCAGTTTTGACGTATCAATGTTTGATGTTTCGCTACGAATTAAATTTAATTATTAAAGTAACTTTTAGGACGATTTTTTTGTTAAAAATTCGATAGAAAAATTTCTATTAGTTTTAAAATAGTTTTTTTAAAAGCGGGATCAATATTTTTTCACTAGCAACAAAGTTACACAAAGTTGCAAAAATAAGACCAACAAGGTGCAATTTTGCGAATTAACAATAAAAAATTTACACAGGCACTTATTATAATACTTTCTACCTGCAGTGTAAATGGTATGAAAATAAAAAAAAATTTCGACTTTTACAACAGTTTAAAGTTACCCGTTTCTAAACAATATCACAAAAGTCATGGTTTCTTTTGCTCTTTATTCAATTACAATTTTAATAAACGTGTAAAAATTAATTAAAAAATACGTTATTAAGGGGTAATGGGTCACGCAGGAATTTCAAGCATTTCCACCTAGATGGCATTGTCATAGCTCAGGTAAAAGGGGGAAGGGGTGTCATACCCTGACGTCAACAAAAAGTGGAGTGAGTTAAAAAAATTGTAAGTTTATGACAAAGTTGGAGGGGATGCAAGACGGGGGAAAAAATAGCCCGGGGCTCAAAATTTGGAGACACATAGTCTAGTGGCTGTAGCGGTCTTTGTTTACTTTTTTCATGCATAGGTTTACCTTCATAGTTTTTTTTTTCATACCTGCCATCTGAAAAAAACGACCCAATTATCTTTTACGCGTCAATGATTTTGATAACTCGCGAAGTAACAGTCACAGTGAATTAAATTCATTATATGTTAGTTTCATTAAAAATCATGTAGATTTCTTTTTTTATCGAAGTTCTAGCATTATTTTAAATTAACTTATTCAAATAAAAATATTACGTAATTTTTATTACTTTAAAATCACGAAAGTTCAAATTGACGGTAGAACTTCGATCAAAAAAGTAATTTGCATGATTTTTATTAAAACTAACATCTGAAGTAAATTTGGTTTCATGTAAATGTTACTTCGCGAGTTATAAAAATCATTCACAGGTAAGATAATTGGGTTGTGTTTTCAGGTAACAGATAATCCCTTCTTCTATTGAAAAACTGCTCATTGCTTCCTTGCTTTTATACTGCACCTTTTTTCTCTCTCATCGTTTGTTTGTGTTTTTCATAGAGCTTGGAAAAAATTATTCAAAATTTTATTTTGCATCGAAATTAATATCAAGCACCGGACTTGGGTTGATTAGATGTTTTGCTATTGTGTTTTACGAAGCCGTAACATCGGCCAGTATAGGTAAAAAAAAAAAAAACAAAAAAAAAAAAGTTACAAAATACTTCGGAATATTTTTGTGAGTATTAATTGTTGTAAGGTTTCCAGTATATGCATGCAAGAAAAATAATAATGATTAAAAAATAATTATAATAATAAATAATAAAAAATAAAACTAACTTTTATTTCTTAAGAAAATGATTGAAACTCACGTTTTTTCCTATATGCTGAGCAATGTTATTCATTGCTCCAATATGGCGTCGAAGCGCTTTCAGCTGGACGTTATGCTGAAAAATTGCGTCTTTTCTCTCTATTTTTTTAAATTTATTTATTCAAAGCCCTTTCATTTTTTTTTATCGCATATTTTAATTAAATCCTATTTCAAAAATGGCATCAATTTCCTTTATAGTTTTTGTCTGTCTATACTTTAGTAGTATTTTTTTTTTATTATAATATTATATACGTTCGGGTTCGGGAATATACAACTTCAACTAAACTAAAATTGTTCCGTGTATATATATTTTATTTAGAATAAGAAGAAAGGTGTAAAAGTGTAAAGCAATACGAGCACTCAGGTAACAATGCAAATATTGCGAACTGCAGGCAGAGAAACCGGCCGGCCAGGCGGAGAGGTTGAAACAAGGCACTAAAAAAATACCTCCCTCCACTTTGAAGAATATGTGCTCTATGACAAATTACTTGAAAAGTCTAATAGAGGCGCACTAATACTGCTGCATTAGAGAAAAGTTTCAAAAACCTTAGATTTTTTAATTATTTCACGTTCATCAATTTTAATAAAAAGTCATTTGCAAAAATATTTGTGTCCTAGTAAAGGTAATAAAATTGTCTAGCGGATAGACTAAGTCTCATAGTTTAATTCATACTTTTACTATATTTAATCATGCGCTGAAGTTAGGCTTATGATAAGTTTGAAAATATGCTTAAACTTCACTTAAAAAAATCGTTTCAGAAATAATTTAAATTCCAGATTTATTCGCATCTAAAAAAAATTTAAAGTAGCCAGTGCCCTTAACAAAAGTATGCTTAATGCAACAGTATAAAGAAAATATTAATTTTTCAGTTATTTAAGGAGATGAATGCGTTTTAAATTGCGAAAATTAAAACTGCGATTAAATGCTAATTAAACGTAAATTAAATATTTTAATGCAATTTTATTATTTATTTTTTGATGATATTGCTATATAATAACAACTAATTTTTTTTAAAAAATTTTCACTCTGTAGCTCATTAGCCCTTAAAGAAGACAAAAATTGATATTAGAAAATTTTTTATTTTTATTTTTAACGTAAATATTGACGGATTTACAGCAATGCAAACCCGAGATTTCGGTTTTTATTTACTTTCTCTGATACGAGAAATCTCGATTAAACTAACGATATATCAAATAACTGATGGGGAAAGACCTGCATTATTATATTATATTACATGCAAATCAGTTGGTTAGCAACCAGTGATATATCATATTCAAGTTATACGTCTTTCCCCGTCATTTGTTTTGTGTTGTAATGTGTTGTTTTGTGTTGCCATGTGTTTTGTAAATGTAAATACGAGGTTTTCTCTCTCTCTCTCTCTCTCTCTCTCTCTCTCTCTCTCTCTCTGTGTGTGTGTGTGTGTGTGTATGTGTGTCCCTCTCTATCATAAAATCATGATTATAGTGGCGCAATTGAAAAGAATGTATAACATGAATTTATGTACACTGTACATTGTACAGTAATATAACCATGTACTTACAGTTACAAATTAACTGATGGGGAAAGACTTGGAACGTAAATGAGCTTCAACGCATGTAACCAGCATTGATTTGTGTGTAATACAAAAATAATTACAGTTTAAAATTATTATTATATTACATGCAAATCAATGCTGGTTACCTGCGATGAATCACATTTAGAGGTTCCACGTCTTACCCCATCAGTTATTCTGCTACTGTAAATACATAATTATCTCTCCGCTCTCTGTCTTGCTTTTATACATTTTATAGAAGGGCAACACAATAGAACGTAGTCCATAGACTTTTGCCATGTTACTTAATGGTTGTTTGTTGAAGGTGTGCATGTGTCTGTCTACCATTATTTCATTTTATTATTGTTAATCTTTTATTGTAAGGGACTGCTCTGTATTTCTAACCAGTATTTTATGGCTGTACAAAATTTTCCGAGAGTAAACGGACAAGGTTAGGAGAGTGGGAACACGAACACCAAGGGGTAATTTTTTGTTTTTTGTTGCGCTGTGTGATCATTAGGATAATTTAGCACAAATTTAATTGACATGAAATCAAATAAACCAAAAAAATTAAAACAACAAAATATACCCCCACTTTTTATTATTTTTGTATTATTATTACAAATTTCTCACTCCAGAACCAGACGCTTGGTGTCGGAGATTATGTGGAGCCATAATAACATGGTGCAAACATTTCTACAAGATACAACATAATTATATCTATCGCTATGATTTTAATATTATATTTTTATATGATAGGACAAACCAAAGAAGACTTCAGAATTTTAGTTCATATCAACTGGTTTATTGCTAGAAAGGTCATGCACTAGTAAGTTGCTGCCTTTATGATATTTTTCTTTGATGTAAGGACACTCCAGTGGAGACTTTTGTACATACGATTTGTTATCATAGGTCTCAATAATGTTAAGAGGACGTTCACCGTTTTTTACTATTATTATTAAATTAATATTTATTTTCTTTTAACCCTCAAGCGCTCGGACAGAGTCTGTCTTATTTTTAAGTTAGTTACTTTAATTTTAAATATTTTATAATTGCTCAAAAATTATGAAATTTGGTTACTTTCTCAAAAGTGTTGACTTACATCTTGACAATATTGTTGAGCGCGCAGATATGATTGCATTAATTGTAATTTTTAATTAAAGTTTTGATTTTGCGGGGACAGCCGTACCAGGTCTGGGACATCTGCATACCTGCCTTATATAAAATATATAAAAGGTCACCCCTTGAGGAGTCGATCACATTGGAGTGAAAATTTTATTACTCTGAGAGGTTACAAAAATAAAGAGAGGACCTTTTTTTCGCAAAGAAAAATAGTGTTTAGTATGACATAAAAAATAAGGGATGTTAAAAGCTTTATTGCCTTCTTGCATTAATAATTATTATATATTATAACACAATGCGGCGCTTTTGATACTTCATTCATGTCTTTATAATATGCACCAGCTAATAAAAATATATATTTAAAAGGTGTAAAAAATTTCGCGTGTAGTGTGGTAAGAACAGAAAAAAACGAAGTATTAAATCATAAAATAAAAATTATACTTGTTAAAATCTAGTATAAAATATATCATCGCTGTAATTTGTAATGCCATATATATATTGCAAATATTTACCTCTGAAAGATTTTTAAATCTGTAAGAGAAATTATGTATAAAAATATACATATTTGAATATTATTTAATAATTTAAAGGCGTAGAACACCCTCAGGACCAAAATATGATAAATAAGCACATAAATTGTACATACCAGGCTCATATAGTGGTAATACCGTTGATTGCACCCTTCTGGTTGATTTTCCAAGTATTTTAGGTTGAAAATTGTAAAGGTTCTCTTTGCGGGTTCGTTTCGTCACACGATACTCCGCTTTTCTAGCAGTTTCAAGTATAGATAAACTCTTTTTTTCTATTGGCTGACAATAAAATTGCGCGAAAGATGTTTGAACCGTTTATAACACATTTTCCTTTTCAACACTGATTATATTATTCTTGATCTCTGTGGTTGTAATTATGATACACATACTTCACAAACAATACATAATATTATTACAATTACTATATATACTGTTATGATGCGCAACGTCTCTAAAAGAGTGTCAATGAACCCCCCGGTCCCCGCAGGCCGCAATGCACTAAACTGCAAACACGCGTACAGATCGGGCACGGGCAGGCGGCAGGCGGCAGGTGGCAGGCGGCAGGCTACAAGGAAGTAGCGATCACCACAGCATAGGGGAGGGGGTTGGAGCTCTATAGAGAGCTACTAAAAACAAAGAGCAGCACGGACGATATACCGCGTGCCTTTGCCTCTCAAAGGAGAGCTGCTCTACAGCTCCAACCTGGCTCCAACCCCCTCCCCTATGCTGTGGTGTACGCGTGTTTGCAGTTTAGTGCATTCCGGCCTGCGGAAACCGGGGGGTTCATTGACACTCATTTAGAGACGTTGCGCATCATAACAGTATATATAGTAATTGTAATAATATTATGTATTGTTTGTTGAGTATGTATATGTTATGTATCTGAGTGAGGAAAGCAAGAGCTGAGCTTTCAGAATCCGAAAACCGTTTAAAAATATTGCAAGTCATTCTTCAGGTGTGGCTGTTCAAATGTAGGCGAATTCGCGTGTTGAGTGCGAACGCTCGAGGAAGCGGCAAGCGGGAAGAAGGGAGAGCTTGGAGGGGCGTGAGTAGAAGAAAGAATTGGAGGGGAAGAGCGAAGCGAACAAGCGGCAAGCGTCTGGCTGGCTGCTGCTGGGTGCTGTATACACATGGTGCTCACCACAGCGTCGCCGCTGTCTCAAGTCGGCGAACTTTGGCGAAAGGGGATAAAAAAAAGCAAATTTTGAAAGAGAGAGTGAGAGAAACTACTGTTGGCATGCGACTTTACAATTATAATAATAGCAATATCGCAATTGCGATGTATTTAACGCAAAACAGAGAATAAAAATCCTGTGTTATTCTACCAACTTCTCTCTTTTGCTGCTCTTTCGCTCGCTCTCGCTATGCAAAGAGAGAGAGAGAAAGAACCTTTTTTGCTCATTGTTGGGGTAGGTTATCACATCGTACTGTCTGCAGCGGACAATAAAAAAATGGCTCATATGACTCACAACATGATCTGGCGTAGCGCATGCAGTGTCTTTACTTGTATTCATTCATTCATTCATTCATTCATTCATTCATTCATTCATTCATTCATTCATTCATTCATTCATTCATTCATTCATTCATTCATTCATTCATTCATTCATTCATTCATTCATTCATTCATTCATTCATTCATTCATTCATTCATTCATTCATTCATTCATTCATTCATTCATTCATTCATTCATTCATTCATTCATTCATTCATTCATTCATTCATTCATTCATTCATTCATTCATTCATTCATTCATTCATTCATTCATTCATTCATTCATTCATTCATTCATGTTTAAATATGTAAGATAGAGGGATTTTTATGTACCTTTTTCAAGAACAAGATTTTAGTTTATATTTTTAGGACTTCTGTTTCTTTTTTTTTCTTTTTTTTTTTTTTAATGTAGGGGCTGAGGGTGGTATAGTATTATAAGTTATCACATTGTACTGTCTGCAGCGGCCAATAAAAAAAATGACTCATTTATATGTCTCACAACATCTGGCGTAGCGCATGCGGTGTCTTTACTTTTATTCATTCATCCATTCATTCATTTATTTCCATACTAATTTTTGCATATTTCTGACGTCAGAAACATAAATTTTAACGCAAATTGCAAATTTTACAGTTTTCTCACGCTCTCTCCAGGGGCTACATTAACATTCTGGATACCAATTTTTAAAAAAATCTCATTTTTTGTATTATTCTTAAAAAACAACATGTTTTATGACGGTCATTATTTACGTATTTTAAGGTTAATAAACATTAATTAATTGATATCAAGGAATATTTTTAAAAATTATTATAAAACAGGTAATTAATTATGCAATCGCCATACCATCACGGATAGAATAAATTGCGTAATTAATGCTGCAATTATGTCATTATAGCATAAATGATGCTAAATTAGAACAACATAAATAGCAATGTTGTAAGACATAATATTTTTGCTCTGTTACATTATGAATTTTAGCATAAATAATGTTGTTAGTATTATATTGTGCTAAAATAAGGTTACAATAAATATTAGGGTTTTTATGTCTTATTAATTGAATCATTTTTCAAATCAAAGACTGACTGACGTGGTCGTATACTTAAGTAAGCCAATCACTGTAATGCTAAAAATAAAAGTATGTGTAATAATTTAACTGATTTTTTTTTTTTTTTTTTTGCTATATGTAAAAAAAAATCTTCTATTTCTACGGATAAATCTTTTCATGTCGCTCATATTGATTTTGTTCCAACATATGTATTTCTTGCTAATACAATTGTTATACAATTATAATACTAGCAATATCGCAATTGCGATGTATTTAACGCAAAACAGAGAATAAAAATCCTGTGTCATTCTACCAACTTCTCTCTTTTGCTGCTCTTTCGCTCGCTCACACTATGCAAAGAGAGAGAGAGAAAGAACTTTTTTTGCTCATTTTTGGGGTAGGTCATCACATCTTACTGTCTGCAGCGGACAACAAAAAAATGACTCATATGACTCAAAACATGATCTGGCGTAGCGCATGCAGTGTCTTTACTTGCATTCATTCATTCATTCATTCATTCATTCATTCATTCATTCATTCATTCATTCATTCATTCATTCATTCATTCATTCATTCATTCATTCATTCATTCATTCATTCATTCATTCATTCATTCATTCATTCATTCATTCATTCATTCATTCATTCATTCATTCATTCATTCATTCATTCATTCATTCATTCATTCATTCATTCATTCATTCATTCATTCATTCATTCATTCATTCATTCATTCATTCATTCATTCATTCATTCATTCATTCATTCATTCATTCATTCATTCATTCATTCATTCATTCATTCATTCATTCATTCATTCATTCATTCATTCATTCATTCATTCATTCATTCATTCATTCATTCATTCATTCATTCATTTATTCATTCATTCATATACATTCGTATACATTCTTTATGTATACAGCAGAAATTTACAACACAACCTTCCTTATTTTGCTACAATAATAAAGTGAGTGAAATTTGTCTGTGACAATGAAAATGTCCGTATGGTTTGTTTAGAAAACAGTATCACACAGAAAGAGAGAGAGAGAGAGAGGGAGAGAGAGAGTTATTATACGAGATTAAACATGTATGAACATGAAACAATTTCAAGAAATAAAATTACATTAGGGGCCACATTATTTTATTCATACATACTTGGAGATTATAAGAACGCGTCACATACAAAATTTCGATACAAGCTGCATGTTTTTTTGTTTTTTTATTTGTTACTTCTCTTCCGCTTGGTAAAAGAAAATGACATTTGCATCGAAATTCGAATGTCTGCTTTTGCATCTGACACGTTTAGATGAGTTTCTAATTGGCATTGGTGTGATAATCCTTTTGTTATATACTTCCGCATATTCATATTATTTTCATTACAGGTCGAGTTATCAAGTTTGTACTGATTTTTTTATTATTTTCACAACTGAAACTATATCAAAGTTATTGATCGTTGCAAGCTTTTATAATTTATCATAATTGATAACGATCGTCAATATAGTATGATATAACATATGGGGGAAAACGCCCATTTTTCAGATTTTTAATTTTTTTATTGTTGCCGCCAATCGAGCGCAACATACGAAATCCAAGTGAAGAGCGTTAATCACTTGTATTATTTTCTCTGTTGTTATACAGTCGACATTTTGTTTGTGTTAAGAAATATTGATAAATATCAATAAAAATTAACATTAATAGTGCCATAAGAACATTATTACAGTTTTTGAAGTTACCAGGCATACACATACATAAAGGTAAGACTTTTACCATACCTATTTAATACGTAAGAAGTAATCTAAGAATGGCGTGGGTAGTGGGGCATAGACAAGGGGTTAGGCAAGTAGCATCTTTTTATGTTTATTCTAGTTTTCATCAATTTCAAAGGGAATAATCATGAAAATAAGTTAGTGTAATAACTATTTTGGTGATTACATATATTTTCTTGTAAAATCATTAACGTAAAAGGAAATTAAGAGGGTGTATAAAATGGCTATTTTTGTTTGTGCAACAAGTTGAATTTTATCAACAATGCACACGTGTATGATGTTTATATACAACACAGTGTTGCATTGTTGATAATTTCAATATTTTTATTAATCAAAAAGGGGAGGGAAAATTCATAATTCATATAAAATGGCAATATTAAAGGGATGTTTTTTGCATGGCAACTGTCTATGTTATAGGATAAAAGGGCGGGGGTGGTTGGAAGTCATGACGTAATATGAGACATGAACGCAAGGCTTTCAGTTTTCCCCCTTCTTAAGAAAACACATGGCTTTTTGACCCTAGCTTCACGCCTAAGGTGATGATTATTTTTATTGCTTTTTACCACTGCGGAGTAAGATTTTTGTTGTTTTTAAGGACACATTTTTGTATGTTAAAAATTAACATTGCAATTTAAAATTGATTTTTAAAGTAAAAGTCATACAAAAAGTTATGACGTCATTTAGTTTGTTAAATACACGCGAAAAAGTGTTCTTAATATGATATTATCTTGCACCACATTCCTAATGATGACTTGTGTTAATATTATTTTCTATTATTGATGTTTGGTTATTGTGCTATATAAAATGTGTATGTAGTCATATTTTTATATTGAAACAAGTTGATATAGACTTTATAAAAAATTTAATTATTTTGTCACTTGGACGAAATAAATTACATGCGAGTATTTAATTATTTTATAAGCATGTCGGTCAATAATTAAATAATAAGTTAATTAATTAAAATATTTTATTAATGAATAATTTAACACTTGGTGAATTTAAGTAAGCTATAAAGCAAAATGACGATTTGCGTCATTAAGGCATTGTTATTTGAACAATGAAAAATATTAAACATGTATTTTTGCATAATAATATACAAATGGGACCTGTGCAACAATAACTATATTACATTCAATTACTTTTGATATTAATAGTCAGTATAGAAATGAAGTATATTTTGTTGATAATTAATAAATATATAGTGACTTTTTGGCAAAATTTAAATAATAATAATATCAGCAATATATTATTTATTTTTATACTATATAAATTTAAAGCAAAGTAGTTTTCAAATACTAAAAATCATTATTTCAATTATCAAAGTATGACTTTATTTAGACTTATGATTTTTATATGTGGATATGATTGAAGTATATATGATTATTATTTTATCATTTTTAGAATAGAAGTCATTGAAATTATTTTAATAATTTTTAACTTATATATTTTTTAAAATTTTTTAAATTTTTACATTTTTTAAATATGGCAGACTGATGACTATAAGCAAAGGAGGAGGAGTCTAAGCAAGCACCCTAATTGGTTGAGAGTTTTTGAGGAGGTTAACTGATTGGTTGAGGCAAACTCTCTTGTTCGCTCCAAGCTTAGTTTAGGCCTCAAGGCAATTACGAGCTGCCATGTTAGACAGTCTTAGGTAAACTATTGGTGAGGTAACGTGTGGCACCCCAGCAGGGCAAAGCGCACCCTTCGTCAACGATCTTTATTTTTGGGGAAAAATAGAGACAGAATCAAAGCTCCTTTGGTAAGTGTTGATACTTTCACTTACTTTAGTAATATTATTAAAGTATAATAAATTACATACAGGTGAAATAACTTTGAAGCTGAAAGTTATATGTTAATATTTGTAGTTAACTTGGTGACTAAATAAATTGTTTGCAATTTATTATATTATATACTGCACATATATAAATACATGTATTATATATAAATCCTGTATATTTTGTATTGTAATTTTATAATAGTGCTATCAAGGACTTGATTTGCGCTTTGTATGTTGGTGGAACGATTATTTTAATTATTTATAAAATTTCATTTTTATTCAAAATTTGGAAACATTGTTACTAAAACTCTGTTGTTCTGTATATCAAAAATTTTATTGTTGTCTGTTGATGTTGAAGGCATCTATCAATGGCAACATTAACTGGTGGAACTTTGACAACAGACAGCGCCACGTAAATTCTGATTGAACTATCTTGTACATGTGATTGTATAAAATCTCATATACAAGATGGCTGCCTATTAACTTCATTCGCTATTGTTCTATTTGATTAATAATTTCATTGACTTATTTAATTATAATTATTATTGCAACTATTTAGTAAGAATTGCGTTAAAGAAGTTATTTGAGTATAGCAAATTTTATATAACTTCTTGTATTGATTTTTATTATTTTTTCATTGTAATTATTGAAATTATACTTAAAATTTTATTATTTTAAAAATTTCATTCATTATAAAAATTGAATTCAATATATATATAATGAAGTACGTGCGTATGTGTGAATGAACTGATATTTTACACTGAAGTAGTCCATAATTCTTGTGCCATTAAAGACTGTGCCAATTATTGCACTTAACCATAAAGCTATACTAACAGGAGACTGTTTTCAGAGTATACTGTACAAAAGCCTTTATGCGTTTCTCAAAGTGCAATAACTTTCTTTGATCTTAAAAATATATATATATATATTTACAAATTAACCTTAGGAAAACCATACATCAATAATAATTAATAATTAGCAGCATAAATATTTATATGTTTAAAAATTTTATAAATCAAAGCTTTTTCTTTAGATCATAATTAATTATTTTTTAAAAACAATAATTAATCATTTTTATTAATAATTATTAGTTTCTTCATTCAATAATTATTATTAAAAATTTATAACCTCTATTGTTTTACATTATTAAAAAATTTACTAAATCACGATAGTTAAAATTTAATAATAATCAATAAAGGCTGAAAAGTTCACAATATAATTTTATCATTAGTTTTATATCAGTATTCATTATTTTTTCTATTGATAATCATAGATTCATAGACTTGAGTAAATAATTATTTAGAAAAATAGATATTTATTCAAGTATTAAAATTTTAATAACCTTATCAAATATAAATTCTAAAAATTGCAATAATAAATTAATTTAATTTAATCAAAATATATTCAGTATTTTTTATTAAATAAAATTATCAATAGTTAAAATCTGTGTCGCGGTGGTTCTTAAAATCATATCTCTAGACTAACATTGAGCCTTACATGATTTTTACTGGGGTAAGCTGAGAGCGCTCGATACTACGAGATAGTTACAAGGTAAGAATAGCTTGAAACAACTCTTTACCACACCCCACCAGTTCCGCTACGTCACAGTTGGGGGCCTGTCTAAAAACAAAATGGCGTTGTAAAATCAAAATTTTTTAGAATTTTTGAAAAATACAAAATTTTGAAAAACTTTAAAAATTTTCAACTTGTGAAAATTTTTGGTCACAATTGTTTACAGTCTTATAAATTTTCAAATAAAAACAGTCTTATTTACTTCATATATACACAGTTAAAAATTGATTAAAAATTAATAACTTCAAAAAATTAATTTATTCAAAATTTTATGTTTGTTTTAAGCTCCAGTAGAGCAAGTCTTCGCCGGTAGGCGGCGCTAGGCGCACATCGTCATATTTTAGTTACTTATTATCGAATTCACATTTATAATTTTAAAGTCAATGATATTTTTTGCTTAAATATGGATACGTCTAAAGGTGCCATTCAAAAGCAAAAATCAGATAGGCAAAAGCGTGCCGATCTTAGAGCGATGCGTGAAGAGAGGGAGGAGGGCAAGCGTGAGGCTATTGAGATGGCTAAACAATTGCATAAGACACATTCAGAGAATTTAAATTTGATTGACTTGCAATCAAATATCTCTCTGGAAAGATGTTTACAAATAAATACCTCACATCAAGTTGAGGTGGAGAAAAATATTATAAAGCCCAGTTATTCACTGGATGTCCCTCAGTCTTTAATTCAAGACAAAGAGACCACTACGGTGGCTTGGTCTAACATTCAACCACGACAGGTTGAGTTTATTCCAAATGAATTAAAAACAACTGAAGGGAGTGATGAATTTTTCTTGGCAAGCCAAGAGAGTCCATCATGTAATGTGAGTCCTAAAATCGATATAGTTCTACATTACGATCAACAAGTTGATAAACACTGTTGCAAACAGGTTTACTCGATGAGGCTGCAGGTTTAACAGTAAATATGAATTCACAAGAATTTATGGTTCATGAAAATCCTGCTTCAACGTCTTACAGAACTCACCATAGTGAGGCAGGCACAGTGGATGACCAATTTGTGGCTCATCAATCAACAAATCATAGGACCACAAAACAAGAACATTTTACTAATTTCTTTGCTGCAGCACAAGCTAGCACTGAGAGAGGTGACATTAAAGAAGCAGAAAACTTAATGAACGACTATTTTGTTCTGTTAGCCGAGATGGAGAAAGAGAAAAAACAGTTTTCAACTGATAAAGACGATGATTATAAAAGTTAATCTTTCTTTAACCAAAAAATGAGGAGTTGGAAGAAAAACTTGTAGAGAAAATGCAAGACTTAAAATTGCATCCTAATCAGTGGACTGAATCATTTCCTTTTAATCCGGAAAATATTACTGAGGAAAAGGTTTTCTATTCAACAGTAAAAACTGAAGATCAAACTCCAATCAACATGCCATATGCACATAATACAAGCGGTAAAAAAGAAACTACATTTTCAAACAAAGAAAGCATTGGCATCGCAGCTAAAATCAGAGACAATAAATTATTGTCAAAACAAAAGTTAGAAAAACTTAGAGCTTTTACAGCTTCTGAAATTCAGAAAATTGAACTCAAATTACAACAAGACGAAAATTACACTAAAAAACAACTTGACTCATTCAAAGAAAAAATAAAAGAGTTATTTGAGAATCAAGAAACAAAAACAAAAGAAATTTTAGAGTACTTAGAAATCAGTAACAATAATGCTTATCTGGCCATTGAAAGACAGCAAAAAATACATGCTGAAGCAGCTCGTATTCAAAATGAACAACAGTTTCAAATGCAAAAACAATTAATTGAGCAACAAACAGAAGCTCATACATTACACGCCAACATGCTCGCAAACATACTTAAAAATCAAAACAAAAGTCAAACTTCCGGTTTTGACTTACGTAACATTGCAATGCCAACTTATGGCGGTTTAGATGACAAATCATCACCTCATGATTTCTTAATTAAACTTGAAAGATTTGTAAAATCAAAACCAAATAACACCTTGGATCAAGCTGTTGTAGAGGTGTTACCAATTGCATTAATTAATGAGGCTGCTGAATGGTTAGATTTTCAAGTTCAGTTCTACAATTACAACATATTTAAAAATGCGTTTTTAAATAAATATGCATACAATTACAGAGAAAAGTTAGAGGAGGGGCTTAAAGACAGAACTCAACATCCTGAGGAGAGCTTGGCGGTTTTTATTCAAAACATCGACAGAATTTATGAAAAAATCAATAAGTTAACTCCCCAGTCAGTAAGAATCAATAAAGTTAAAAAATTGATGCATCCAAGTTATTATGAGTCAATGCAACAAAGAACATTCTATGACATGAAAGAAATGGCTAGAGTGGCAAAAGTGGTTGATGACACCTTGGAGGTTAAAAGGAGTTATGGACCACCACCACAGCAAGCAGCAGATCCTCTGCTAGCTTATCAACCAAGAGTTGAAGAACGTCAATCACGTGGTTTGGAAGGAAACAACTATCAACAACCTGGTTTTTATAGAGACCGATCAAATGAGTCGAGATACAATAATAGACCGCAATCATACAATAATCAGTCTCATAATAATCACGGTTCACGTGACAGGGAAAGGCAGAATTATGCTGGCAATTATCAAAGTAATAATGATCGACGTCCTGAAAGTCCATTCAGAGAACAAAGACAATCTTCAAACAACGATTTCAGAAACCGAGATCAATATTATCGTGATGATAGACAGCGTAGTGCTAGCAGAGAACCTGCTGTTCGCTTCGAGGACCGAGCAAACCGCACACAGAGTCCGAGTCGCGAAGTTGGTAGAGTCCAAACTACGGAGGGAGGTCATAACAATCAAAACAATAACAACAGTAGAGGTGGTTCACAGGAGAGGGTAGCTTCTAACTATGGAAGATCTAATAGAAGTCCATCACGTGATGGTCAAATGGAACAAAGGGAGAGCAAGAGTCCACTAAAATGTTACAACTGTGGCTCAACTGAACACTTGAGAAATACTTGTCCAGTAAAACCAACTGGCTCACCCTACCCTCAGAGGGCAAACGATCGACCCACCTCACCAAAAAACCTGTAAATACAGGTGGGCAAACTAAAGTAGTCCAGTTTAATACATGTTCAATTATTGAAAACCCTAATATTCAAGTTAAAAATATAAAACAAGTTACTAATTGTAATATAAATAGTAAACAATATATTCAAAAACATGCTGAAAAAACTAAATATAATTTTGATAATATTAACTCAAGTAAAATCAGTCCTTTTAAAAAATCAAAATTAAATAATATTCCAATGTTAAAAGTCAAACTTTGTGGTGAAGAATATTTTGCATTAGTTGATACTGGCGCAAGCGCTAGTGCAATTAATGAAGAAATGGCATCTATTTTTCAAGCCAATGGTATTAAGTCAATAGATAATAAAAAGAAGGTAAAAGGAGTCTTTGGAAATAGATGGACTCTTGGAAGTAAAAAATTAAACATGTATTTTGCCATTGATAAATCTGTAAATATAGAATTTAATATTATCAGAGACTGCTGTAAACCAATAATTTTAGGTAGAGATTTTATTTGTACAGTCAAGATGAACGTTTTTCTTGCAAAAGAAAAATGGAATACTGATGATAATCCAGAATTATTTTTTGACTTTGATAAACCTGAAGAACTGGAAATCTTTAGTATTGAGTCCATGGACTTTGCTGAATTTCAATGCAAAGATATAAACGCCCCACCTGTAATTAAACAACAATATAAAAAACTACTTCGTAAATACTATGACAAAGGTCTGTTCTCGGGAGAACCTGGACTCTCAAAGCATTTCGAACATAGCATTTATCTACTTCCTGGATCAGAGAGTATCAGATCAATATCGAGTCCAAGACCTGCTACACCGGCTAAAAGAACATTATACTTAATCAGGTTCAGGAGGAAATTAACAGAGGCATTATGAGTAAGTGCACAACTGTGAGTCCATTTGTAAGCTGTCCTGTACTAGTTGCAAAAAAGTCTTTGCAGGTTAAAGATGTTTACAGAAACAAAAATGATGCTTTACTTGATGAACTCGATAAATTTGGCGATGCATCAGGTGAATCACTATATCAGAGTCCAAGTCCAAAGGACTCGACTACAGAGTCCACTCAATGGAGACTCTGTGGGGATTTTCGTGGATGGAATACTTATACAGTCACCCGTGAATATAAAATACCGAAAATAAACGATATAATCTCACAATTAGGCTCAGCAACTATTTTCTCAGTCCTGGACTTAAAATCAGGTTATAATCAAATTCCTATCAAAAAAGAACATAGACATTTAACAACATTAATCTTACCAGATAGAACTAGAGTCCAATATGAAAGAATGGCTTTTGGACTGAAAGGTGCTAGTTGGACTTTTCAGGAAGCAATGGATGAAACATTGAAAGGAGCCATATTAAAATATGCTAATGTGTACCTAGATGATGTGATTACTTATTCAAAATCATGGCAAGAGTCCATTTCTCATCTAGACGATGTATTGTACAGAATTCATAATAAAGGTTTTACCATCAACCCTATGAAAATGAACATCGGTGCACGTACAGTCAAACTTCTTGGTCATATTTTAACTGAAGGAAAAGCATTCCCTGATCCTGAAAAAGTTCGTAGTATCAGTGAATATCCCAAATTGAAAAACACTAAAGAAATCCAACGTTTTCTTGGATCAATTGGATTCTTTAGAATGTATATAAAAGACTTCTCGATTTAGCAAGCGCCTTAACAATGTTGTTGAGGAAAGGTCAAGAAAGGGATTGTGGTCTAAAACAAGAAGCAAGTTTCCAAGCTTTAAAGGACTCTTTAACTGAAACCACATCTCTCTTCTTACCTGATATGTCAAAAGAGTTCATTATACATTGTGACGGATCTTATGAAGGTCTAGGAGAATGTTTAATGCAAGAGGGGGGAAAGGGTCCTAAACCTGTAGCATTTGCAAGTAGAGTACTTACAAGAGCAGAGAAAAATTACTGTTGTACAGAGTTGGAATGTCTTGCTATTGTCTATGCCGTAAATAAGTTCTATCCTTGGATTGAACATTCTAAATTTACAATTCACACTGATCACATAGCATTAAAAAATTTATTAACAATGGAAAACATGTCTGGACGTTTAAAAAGATGGTCCATGAGATTACAAGGTTTAGACGCAACAATCATGTATAGATCAGGTAAAACTCAGTTTGTAGCAGACGTTTTGTCTCGAGCTCTTATAAGTAATCCTGAGGAACCAATTAAAACTTACTAGGATGAAATTTTACCAATTGAAGACTTGCCTGAAGTTCGAAAATTAAAATTTGAAAATCCACAAGATACTTCTATCCCTGAACATCAATGTAAAAAGTGCACTACACAAGTTCAGGTAGACAAAGCATTCAGAATGCCTAGAAATAGAAGTATAAGTCCTAAAGGTCTAAGAAAGTTAGAGTCCATTTTGGCTTATGATTTAGAAGAAGTTGAAGAAGAAGAAGTAAAATGGCCTATAAAAAATTATGAATGGTCTCACGCTCAACTAAGAGACCCAGATTTGATGTTAACAATCGAGTCCATTGAGATGAGTCCAAGATTATTTAAAAGACAGCCTGGAAAATACTTCTTGGATAAAGGTGGAGTACTCAAATTAAAAATGGACGATCAAGAATCTTTAATTGTAGTCCCAAAACAACTACGAATAGAGGTTTTAAAACGCTTCCATGATCATAAGTTGAGTAGTCACCTTGGACTCAAAAAGACTTACCACAAAATCAAACAACATAACACATGGAAAGGCATGTTCCGTGACATTAATCTTTACATTAGAGTTTGTCATACTTGTCAGGAAATTAAAGCAGTTAACCACAAGGTTTTATGAGTTCTAGAAAACCTAGGGAGAGGGGAGAGGCTATCTCAGTCGATCTCATCGGAGCTCTACCTAGGACCGCTAGAGGTCATGAATATGCCCTTGTTATCGTCGATGACTTTACAAAATTTCCTGAGGTTTACCCTTTGGCTAGAGCTACAGCAAAAGCTTGTGCTAATAGGTTGAAAGAATATTGCAGTAGACATGGTGTAGTTCAAAAAGTTAGATCTGACAACGGTGTCCAGTTCATTAGTAAAGTTTGGCAACAAGCATTCATTGATATGGGCATTGAACACCATAAAACTGTAATTTACAGACCCAAAGGTAATCCATGTGAGAGAACCATTAGAAACATCAAACAAGCAATCAAAAGTACAATTGAAAATCATAACCAGTTGGATACTTGTTTACCCGCTGCTTTGTTTGCTTTAAGGACTGCAGTTAAAGAGTCCACTGGATTCTCACCAAGTATGTTAACTTATGGAAATGAAATGAAGTCACCGTTCACTCCTCCAACTAATAGAGAACCTCTCTTAAATAGTTCAGGCGGGTTATTAACAGAAAAACAATATGCCGCTCAATATTTTCAAAATTTGTTCAAAACATTAAACGACAAATACGAAGTTGCCAGAACAAATTTAGATATTGCTAGGGCTCACCAAGCTAAAAATTATAATAGAAACAGACGACCTACTGTTTTCATGGAAGGGGACGAGGTTTTACGTCGTAAGCATACACTAAGTGATGCCGCTAAGGGCATAGCAGCTTCATTAGCTAAAGCTTACAATGGACCTTATATCATATCAAAACAAATTGCGGAAAATACATTTGAATTAGAAACAAAAGAAGGAGTTTTTGTGGGAAACTGCAATGCAGATCAAATTAAATTATACTTTTACCAACCTAATTGGGCCGTTAGAGATATTATTGTTAATGATGAACCTTCTGAATCTGAAAGTGAAAACAGTTCAGACTCAGAAGAAGAAAGTGACAATGTCCTTACAGATATGGTTAGCTCAGACAGACGTGAAGCAGTAATGGATAATAATGATCTTTCTTTCTCTATTCAGCCTACAACTTCCAGAACTAAAAGAGCTGGAAAAGAACCTGCATTTTTTAAAGATTATGTTAAACATTAAGTTTGGTGGTGGTTAATTATTAATCTTTAAAAATGTTTCAATGTTTTGTTCTTGTTCCAGAACATGGGTGGAAAGGACAAAGACAGAGAAAATGAGAACAATAACAATCAACAACTATTGGATATGATTGCTAAATTACAAGAAGCAATCAGTGAAACTAACCGTCAAACGGAGCGGTTGAGGGAAACACAACGACAAATAATTCAAGAACTGTCAGTTCTAAATCAACTATCAGGACTGAGGAATCAGATTTAGAATCAGAGAGTTCCGGCTCATCTGCACCTGCACCCGCTGTTAAGCCACAAAAAGAAAAGAAGGTTAAGCAAGATACTATCAAAAAAGCCGTGGCCGCAGTTACTAAAAGTAACAACAAAAAACATCACGAAGTGGAAATGCTTAAACAGCTAAAAGCTAAACCTGAAGTTCGAATTGATCATAGGGACCTCAGAAGTTGGTTAAACGAAAGATCACATGAGTCAACCATCACTGCATCTGAAGAGATTAAACCAACAAAAAAGGTGCCAAAAATTACTTCAGAAAGTTCAAAAGTGTACAAGAGGATTGCTACTTACGGCAAAACGAAGCACAGCAAGAAAAGCAAAGATAAAAAGAAAAACAACTCGAAACAGTCTTCTTCTACCAAGAAACAGTCAAATAACAGCAAACAAGGAAAGCCAAGTTCTAATAAGGAACTTCAACAAAGGAGTATTTTAAACAACTTGTACGACAGTCCACTGCCAGGTTCATCTTCACAACACAATTATGCACCAGTCGCAGATTTGCCCCCAGATCAACTTTCAGTAAACCTTCCACCTTCTCAGAGTCAAGAAAGACCTGAAATACCTGCAAAAAAGGCAAAAATCAAGCCTACAGAAAAAGACAACACTCAAGCTACTATCATTCCTTTACAAATGGTAGTTGCTCCAACTACAGTACCAACACCTGCAGTACCAACACCTGCAGTACCAACACCTGCAGTACCAACACCTGCAGTACCAACACCTGCAGTACCAACACCTGCAGTACCAACACCTGCAGTACCAACACCTGCAGTACCAACACCTGCAGTACCAACACCTGCAGTACCAACACCTGCAGTACCAACACCTGCAGTACCAACACCTGCAGTAACCACTAGTGTAGAACTTGCTGTTCAACCACCAGTGCAAACACCAACTACTGAAGTTGAGGAAAACAGGTGGAATCAAGCTCAAACAAGTTGGATTAGAACTTATAGACCAGAAGAATTACAACCCATGATCCATTTTTGGTACGAGCAACGCCGCTTAGGAAATCCTAACATGGTGGCTCCTCATGCCGAAACACCTACACCAAGACTGCCGCAGACGGAACAACAATGGTTTCAACAGTACTACAGAGAAGATCAACAACAACAGTTTTACCAAGGAGGCCCAAGACTGTTCCGGGGAAACCCTGAATTCAGACGTAACAACAGCAGAAGACGTCCAAGAGGCGTGGGACACACTAAGCGCAACAAGAAGGGTTATAACTGGAAAATTTTTTAATGAATTGTATGTATTTAAATGTAAAACATAAACAAAATATCGACTGATTTATTTACTATAACCATATCATCTGAAACTTTTTTCTTTTTGCGGTTTTCTTTTTTGTTCTTAGAGAGGGTGATATTATAACATATGGGGGAAAACGCCCATTTTTCAGATTTTTAAATTTTTGATTGTTGCCGCCAATCGAGCGCAACATACGAAATCCAAGTGAAGAGCGTTATTCACTTGTATTATTTTCTCTGTTGTTATACAGTCGACATTTTGTTTGTGTTAAGAAATATTGATAAATATCAATAAAAATTAGCATTAATAGTGCCATAAGAACATTATTACAGTTTTTGAAGTAACCAGGTATACACATACATAAAGGTAAGACTTTTACCATACCTATTTAATACGTAAGAAGTAATCTAAGAATGGCGTGGGTAGCGGGGCATAGACAAGGGGTTAGGCAAGTAGCATCTTTTTATGTTTATTCTAGTTTTCATCAATTTCAAGGGGAATAATCATGAAAATAAGTTAGTGTAATAACTATTTTGGTGATTACATATATTTTCTTGTAAAATCATTAACGTAAAAGGAAATTAAGAGGGTGTATAAAATGGCTATTTTTGTTTGTGCAACAAGTTGAATTTTATCAACAATGCACACGTGTATGATGTTTATATACAACACAGTGTTGCATTGTTGATAATTTCAATATTTTTATTAATCAAAAAGGGGAGGGAAAATTCATAATTCATATAAAATGGCAATATTAAAGGGATGTTTTTTGCATGGCAACTGTCTATGTTATAGGATAAAGGGGCGGGGGTGGTTGGAAGTCATGACGTAATGTGAGACATGAACGCAAGGCTTTCAGTTTTCCCCCTTCTTGAGAAAACACATGGCTTTTTGACCCTAGCTTCACGCCTAAGATGATGATTATTTTTATTGCTTTTTACCACTGCGAAGTAAGATTTTTGTTGTTTTTAAGGACACATTTTTGTATGTTAAAAATTAACATTGCAATTTAAAATTTAATTTTAAAGTAAAAGTCATACAAAAAGTTATGACGTCATTTAGTTTGTTAAATATACACGCGAAAAAGTGTTCTTAATATGATATTATCTTGCACCACATTCCTAATGATGACTTGTATTAATATTATTTTTTATTATTGATGTTTGGTTATTGTACTATATAAAATGTGTATGTAGTCATATTTTTATATTGAAATAAGTTGATATAGACTTTATAAAAAATTTAATTATTTTGTCACTTGGACGAAATAAATTACATGCGAGTATTTAATTATTTTATAAGCATGTCGGTCATTAATTAATTAATTAGTTAAATAATTAAAATATTTTATTAATGAATAATTTCACACTTGGTGAATTTAAGTAAGCTATAAAGCAAAATGACGATTTGCGTCATTAAGGCATTGTTATTTGAACAATGAAAAATATTAAACATATATTTTTGCATAATAATATACAAATGGGACCTGTGCAAAAATAACTATATTACATTCGATTACTTTTGATATTAATAGTCTGTATAGAAATGAAGTATATTTTGTTAATAATTAATAAATATATAGTTATGGTAAATTAAAATTAATTAATATGATTAAAATAAAATAACGTCACATTACGTGACTTTTTGGCAAAATTTAAATAATAATAATATCAGCCATATATTATTTATTTTTATACTATATAAATTTAAAGCAAAGTAGTTTTCAAAAAAAAAAATCATTATTTCAATTATCAAAGTATGACTTTATTTAGACTTATGATTTTTATATGTGGATATGATTGAAGTATATATGATTATTATTTTATCATTTTTAGAATAGAAGTCATTGAAATTATTTAAATAATTTTTAACTTATATATTTTTTAATATTTTTTAAATTTTTAAATTTTTTAAATATGGCAGACTGATGACTATAAGCAAAGGAGTAGGAGTCTAAGCAAGCACCCTAATTGGTTGAGAGTTTTTGAGGAGGTTAACTGATTGGTTGAGGCAAACTCTCTTGTTCGCTCCAAGCTTAGTTTAGGCCTCAAGGCAATTACGAGCTGCAATGTTAGACAGTCTTAGGTAAACTATTGGTGAGGTAACGTGTGGCACCCCAGCAGGGCAAAGCGCACCCTTCGTCAACGATCTTTATTTTTGGGGAAAAATAGAGACAGAATCAAAGCTCCTTTGGTAAGTGTTGATACTTTCACTTACTTTAGTAATATTATTAAAGTATAATAAATTACATACAGGTGAATAACTTTGAAGCTGAAAGTTATATGTTAATATTTGTAGTTAACTTGGTGACTAAATAAATTGTTTGCAATTTATTATATTATATACTGCACATATATAAATATATGTATTATATATAAATCCTGTATATTTTGTATTGTAATTTTATAATAGTGCTATCAAGGACTTGATTTGCGCTTTGTATGTCGGTGGAACGATTATTTTAATTATTTATAAAATTTCATTTTTATTCAAAAATTGGAAACATTGTTACTAAAACTCTGTTGTTCTGTATATCAAAAGTTTTATTGTTGTCTGTTGATGTTGAAGCCATCTATCGGTGGTAACAACAACTGGTGTAACTTTGACAACAGACAGCGCCACGTAAATTCTGATTGAACTATCTTGTACATGTGATTGTATAAAATCTAATATACAAGATGGCTGCCTATTAACTTCATTCGCTATTGTTCTATTTGATTAATAATTTCATTGACTTATTTAATTATAATTATTATTGCAACTATTTAGTAAGAATTGCGTTAAAGAAGTTATTTGAGTATAGCAAATTTTATATAACTTCTTGTATTTATTTTTTATTATATTTTCATTGTTATTATTGAAATTATACTTATAATTTTATTATTTTAAAAATTTCATTCATTGTAAAAATTGAATTCAATATATATATAATGAAGTACGTGCGTATGTGTGAATGAACTGATATTTTACACTGAAGTAGTCCATAATTCTTGTGCCATTAAAGACTGTGCCAATTATTGCACTTAACCATAAAGCTATACTAAAAGGAGTCTGTTTTCAGAGTATACTGTACAAAAGCCTTTATGCGTTTCTCAAAGTGCAATAACTTTCTTTGGTCTTAAATATATATATATATATATTTACAAATTAACCTCAGGAGAACCAAACATCAATATTATATTACTTGAGAGTTATGACTTATTATATTTGAAGTATTATATCACTGTTTAAGAAAAATAATTCAATATATTTTATATACCAATATTCTATAAGACTGTAAATGCGTTATTTAAAAAGTGACAAATAAAATTCTATGGTATATGATGCTAAAATGCTCATATATGGCTCACATAAATTAATAGTTTATTTTCTATAATTAAATTCCTTACAATAATTTTATTATAATTTTAGTAATTCACAAGTATTAACTAATTTTTCATCAATATATAATTTAATATTATAATTGATAGTAGAAAAAATTATACAACACTCTAAAGCATTATTCACATGACGCGTAAATTTGACGTGCGTCAACGTGTGTCGACGCGCGTTAAAAAGCTGGAACAATGTAAACAAATGGAGCCGGTCACATGTAATTTTCAAAAACCATGTGAACGGCTCCATTTGTTTACATTGTTCCAACTTTGTTACGCGCGTTGACGCACGTTGACGCGCGTCAAATTTACGCGTCATGTGAATAATGCTTAAGTGTTCAGAAGGTTAATAATTAGCAGCATAAATATTTATATGTTTAAAAATTTTATAAATCAAAGCTTTTTCTTTAGATCATAATTAATTATTTTTTAAAAACAATAACTAATCATTTTTATTAATAATTATTAGTTTCTTCAATCAATAATTATTATTAAAAATTTCTAACGTTTATTGTTTTACATTAATTAAAAATTTACTAAATCACGATAGTTAAAATTTAATAATAATCAATAAAGGCTGAAAAGTTCACAATATAATTTTATCATTAGTTTTATATCAGTATTCATGATTTTTTTCTATTGATAATCATAGATTCATAGACTTGAGTAAATTTTTATTTAGAAAAATAGATATTTATTCAAGTATTAAAATTTTAATAACCTTATCAGATATAAATTCTAAAAATTGCATTAATAAATTAATTTAATTTAATCAAAATATATTCAGTATTTTTTATTAAATAAAATTATCAATAGTTAAAATCTGTGCCGCGGTGGTTCTTAAAATCATATCTCTAGACTAACATTGAGCCTTACATGATTTTTACTGGGGTAAGCTGAGAGCGCTCGATACAACGAGATAGTTACAAGGTAAGAATAGCTTGAAACAACTCTTCACCACACCCCACCAGTTCCGCTACGTCACAATGAAAAGAATAATCAGACTTTATATCATGCATGCACCTGTGTGCAATAGCCAATAGGAGTACATAATATTTAGAAAAATAAATGCGTGCAACTTCGAAACATGCAGAAAACATTCATTCCTGAACAGTAAATTGAAACAGCGACGCCAGATATTGAGCCATTTTTTTGTCCGCTGCAGACAGTAAGATGTGATGACCCTCCCCAAAAATGAGCAAAATAAGTTCTTTCTCTCTCTCTCTTTGCATAGCGAGAGCGAGCGAAAGAGCAGCAAAAGAGAGAAGTTGGTAGAAGGACACAGGATTTTTATTCTCTGTTTTGCGTTAAATATATCGCAATTGCGATATTGCTATTATTATAATTGTAAAGTCGCATGCCAACAGTAGTTTCTCTCTCTCTCTTCCAAAATTTGCTTTTTTTATCCCTGTTCGCCGAAGTTCGCTGACTTGAGACAGCGGCTACGCTGTGGTGAGCACCATGTGTATACGGCACCCAGCAGCAGCCAGCCAGACGCTTGCCGCCTGCCCGCTTCGCTCTTCCCCTCCAATTCTTTCCTTCTTCTCACGCCTTTCTAAGCTCTCCCTTCTTCCCACTTGCCGCTTCCTCGAGCGTTCGCACTCAACACGCGAATTCGCCTACATTTAAACAGCCACACCTGAAGAATGACTTGCAATATTTTAAAACAGTTTTTGGATTCTGAAAGTTTAGCTCTTGCTTTCCTCACACAGAAAATTTTAATTCCGTGGGGTGAGCCCTTGCAGACTTACAGCGATTCTAGCGAACCTTCTTTTAGCCGGAAAGGCCGCTGCTACCTCGCACATTGGGCCTAGATGACGTCATGCGTGCCGTGCTTGGGACGGGCTGCACGATACACGCTCTACTGCGGCCACGTCAAACTTGTATTTTTTACTTCTCAACGATCTTATGTATCAATATAAATAACAAACTCCAAGTGTTGACACGGGCTTTAAGGCTGGCTAAGCAGAACGTCCCTGATATATCTACCAAGTGTTTTCTACATCTACATTGTTTAGTTAGAGTATTATTTATTTATAATAGTGTTCAGGTATTGGTAAGTGATAAAGGATAGAAGTATGATCCTGCTTAAGATTTTTGCATGATTTTGTAATAATGGAAGCTGCCACAGGAGCGTGTCACTGATACGCCTCCCAAATGTTCCTAATAAAAACGTTGTATAATATGGTTGGTAATTTCTTATCTCTAGAGATAATAATTTTAAATGGTTGATAGGTAGGAAGTATGATAACATTTTAAGTTTATCATTAGTCTGCAACAAATACAGATGCCATATAGGAGAATGTACATGTACAGCTCTGGCCAAAAGTTTGAGAACGATGTGAAATGCAACCCGCAACACAAATCATGTAAACAAGCAAATTTCCTTTTTCCTGACTATATCACTATAGCGATTACGATTATTTATCAAGGCAGCAAGCAAGCAGACGTGCGTCGCTCTCGCTTGCTAACAGCTTGCTTGCTGCATTCACCTTTCTAGCTTTTCAATATTTCTGATGACTTCAAAATATTTAAGTTTTGTTATGCATGCCTGCTATTTGATATTGTAAAATGTTCAACTTCTTGTTTTTTTGTTAAAATGCAAGGTTTATATTATAATATAATATCAATTTTGGTAAAAATTTAATACTTTATTATATATATAGATAGGCCTATATTTTTATCATTTTATTATTATTATTATTATTTTTTTTGCATTATTTGATTTTTTTAACTAATTAATTAATTTCTACAAATAATCGCATTCCTTTATAATTTGTGTCATTAAATAGTTTGCTATAATTTATTAATTAACTAATTATTTATATGAAACAACTTTTATTCTATAATTCAAAAGACGGAAAGGGAAGATTGTTTATGCGGGAGAATAAAAACACAACAAATGATAAAATTAAATATAAAATCAAATTGTTTGAAATTTAAATATTATAAATAATAAATATGTTAATTAAAGAAATAGTAAAATAATATTTTTTTAATATATAGGCCTATCCTTTAAATATAAAGTAGCATTAATATCATAAACTGTAATCATATAATTATTGAATATTTGTAATACTTTATAAAAAAAATTAGTTAGCTTAATTATTTATATGAAACAACTTTTATTCTATAATTCAAATGACGCAATAAAGGGAAGATTGTTTGTAGGAGAAAAGAGAACAGAAGATAAAATTATATATCAAATCAAATTGTTTTAAAATTAAATAGTATAAATAATTAATAAATTAATTAAAAAAAGATTAAGTAATAAAATACCTTTTTTTTATAATATGCATTAAATATAAAGTAGCATAAACATCGTAAGTTGTAATCATAAATTTATTGAATAATTTTAATAATGTATGAAAAAAAAAAAACTTTTTTTCCTAGCTTCATGTAAGGTAATATAAAAATAAAACTCAAGAAGACAATATTTTGTGAGTTTCAGAGGTAAAAATAGAAATAGAAATCACCACATTCTGTGTGATTGTTTGATCGAAAAACATGATAACAAAACTAGACACAACAGATAGCCAAACTTAAAGGAGGAGGTGAGGGGAAAGATTCACATACTATCGATATAGTCAGGAAAAAAGGAACCTGCATTGATGACTCATCTGTTTTGCCCCATCACTTTCATATCGTTCTCAAACTTTTGGCCAGAGCTGTACGTCTTCTAAACGCCCTCACCACAGACATTGCATTTTTTTATAGAATAATAATTTTTAATCTGTGTAGGTAATATTTTAAATAGTTGATAGATATGAAGTAAATAAGATTATTTAAAGACTAAATCATGAGTTTGCAACAAATGAGCTGCCATAGGAGAACGTCCCTGATGTGACTTTCATACGACCTTACTAAGGACGTGTCATATTAAGGGTAGTATGATATATATATATTTTTTTTTACTTAAATTTGGTGTACCAATAAAAGAAAAGTTTTTCTCACATATGACTTCCAAATGTCCCTTGCAGACGTCCCGAAGACGCGGTAATTTGGGACGGACTTTACAGACAGCCCTTAACTAGCGTCTTCGGGTCAGATCAAGGGCGTCCTAAAGTCATCCTTTTGTTGACTGGACTGTATAAATATATATATATATATATAAATAAATATATATATGTATATATGTATATATATATATATATATATATATATATATATATATATATATATATATATATATATATATATATATATATATATATATATATATATATATATATATATATATATATATATATATATATATATATATATATATATATACAGTGTCCCTGAAAGAAACTAAAATTAAATATATCTCCGTGAATTTTTGGGCTATTTGGATAAAACCACGTCCCACCGATAGGAAAAATGTGCAACATTTTTGCCATGCCTATATAATTAGCAACCCCTAAATTTGTACCTTTTTAGGGGGTGAAAACAAAAAATTCGGTTTTCAATATACCCTTTTCAATGCTATTTCTCAAAAACAAAGTTTTTAAAAAAATTCTTTCTAGTGGCTTTTGAAAGTCACTTTGCCCCCCCTAGTAAAAAAATGCAAAAATTAATTTTGAAAAACCAACCCTTTAGGATTTAGGGGGTTAAAACGATTTTTGACTTTCCAAAAATCACGAAAGTGAAAGTATACCAAAAATAGTTTTTAAATGCTGTATTCTACAAAAATGTATTGCCTGGACCTTCTTTATTAGGTTTCTAGCGTTTTAGCCCTATCCTATCCCCTGTGGAGTGTGAGGGGTTGGCTTTTCCACCCCATTATGATAACAAATACTTAAGCAAAAGTTTTTGTGTAAGATATCGTTCTAATCTTATTCATCCACGCTGACCTCAAATCCGTTGTCAGAATTTCGATAGGTGCCACCCCTGATGCACTAGGGGTAGTTTTTAAACCCCAAAAGAGGGAAATTAATGGAAAAGAAAGTCGATTTTATTTCAGAAATAAAACATTATATTTCGATTTTCTTTTTGGATATTACAGTATCTAGTTATGTTTTAACATGGACCCTATGCATTATCAGTCTAAATTACCTTAATGGGGTTAGCTAGGGTGCCATTTTCACCCCTTTTTGATTTTTTGAAATTCTGTGATTGGTGTCGAGTTAGGTATTGCTCTAGACTAAATCGACCCCGCTGAACCCAAATCCGTTGTTAGATTTATGTTAAGTGCCACCCCTGACGCACTAGGGGTAGTTTCTGAACCCCAAAAGAGGGAAATTATTAGAAAATAAAGTGAATTTATATTTCAATAAAAAAAATTAATTTCGATTTTCTTTTTGCATATTACAGTATCTGGTTATGTTTTAACATGGATCCTATGCATTTTCGGTCTAAATTACCTTAATAGGGGTGGCTAGGGCGCAGTTTAAACCCTCAATATGCTTATTTAAAATTACATGATTCATTTCAAATGAAGTATTGCTCTAGGCTAAATTGGCCACGCTGATCTCAAATCCGTTGTCAGAATTTCCAGTGCCACCCCTAAGGCGCTAAGGATGGGTTTTTTATCCCTGAAATGGGGCATTTTTTATTTAAGTAGGTAGTAAAAAACACACTTATACAAAATATAGTAATTATCCAATGAATGTTTTTCTTGTGCCTGGACATCTTTTAACACGTGTTTTAGGCATTTCCGGTTTAAATCTCTAATTAGGGGTTGTTTAGATTTAAGTTCTACCCCTAATACAAAATTTTAAAATATTGCGATTGGTGTCAAGTTAGGTATCGTTCTTGGGTAAATCGACCCAACTGAGTCTAAATCTGTTGTCAAAAATTGGTTTACTCCCCCCACCCACCCCCTAAGGGGGTTGGATAGGGCTAAATCGCTAGAAACCTAATAAAGAAGGTCCAGGCAATAAATTTTCGTAGAATACTGCATTAAAAATTTATTTTTGGTACACTTTGCACTTTCGTGATTTTTGGAAAGTCAATCTACGCTTAGGCTGAAAGGCTAGAAACCTAATAAGGAAGGTCCTGGCAATGTAATTTCATACAAATCAGCATCTCCAATTTAGATTGGGCACACTTTGCATTTTTGTGTTGTTAGAGAAGGCAAAAATTGGTTTCACCCCCTTATTCCTAAAGGGGTTGTTTTTTAAAATTAATTTTTGGCATTTTTTTTATTAGGGAGGGCTAAATGACTTTCAAAAAACAACCTAAAGAAATTTTTTAAAAACAAATTTTTTTAAACATAAAATTGAAAAGTATATATTGAAAACCGTATTTTTGGTTTTCAACCCCTAAAGGGGTGAAAAATATAATAGTTGTTAATTATATGTGCATGACAGAAAACTTTCACATTTTTTCTATCAGTGGGTAGTGGTTTTTACCATATCGACCAAAAATTCACGGAGAAATTAAATTTTTAGTTTCTTTCACTTCATTGTGAAAACGCTATATATATATATATATATATATATATATATATATATATATATATATATATATATATATATATATATATATATATATATATATATATATATATACATATATATATATATATATATATACATATGTATAATATAGTAGTATATTATATATAGTAAAACTGCTATAACTGTGATGAAGTTACTTATAATATAGAAATATATAGTAGAACTACTGTAACTGATATGTAGTTAATTATTTTGTAGAAAGATATAGTAAAATTGCTAAAACTGTGATGTACTTAGTCTAATTTAAAAATATTAAGGTTAACTAAAATTACTATGTATGGAGTACTAGTTAGAATTAAAAATCTTAATTTTCAATTTTATAGTTTACAAAAATTTATTCACATATATATTTCATTTTCAATTAGTTTTTATATCTTAACATAATTTAATGCTATAAAATATAAAAAAGATAGACATATTTTGTAGTAACCATGCAAGTACGCTAGCCTAAAATATATTGCAATGCATAGGTAATACTTTATAATTTGTAACTAATTATAACATGTGCTATTTAAATATATATTTACAGTTTGTTTTATAAGATCATAATTACAATGTATTTAATATCTATACAATATCGCAGATATATCTTTGTGTTGGTTTTAGTACCTATTATTGTTTAGTTCTCCTCTCACCTCAATGTTACTGTTGTTTTGATTGTCTATCATCCATGGTCTTATGTCAATCGTACACACATCTAGTCCAGTTCTACCCTTGTTGTCTGTGATACTGCGATCTGCTCCACGTTGTATCAGATACTGAACACACTGCAAGCGTGACCGAATGACTGCCTTGTGAAGTGGTGTGTAACCTTCATCGTCTTGACAGTTAAAAAGAGGTGTTCTAACTTCAATACCTTGACTCATCATCTCAGCTTCATGATCTAACAATGTCTTTCTATTTAGACAATGTCCACAAGATGCTGCCAAGTGCAAGGCTGTACGTCCCCTCTTGTCTGTTTCATATATGTTGTATTTACCTGTAGCAAGGAGCAATGTCATGAAGTCATTTCGTCTGTTCATTGCTGAGTGCATGAGCACTGTATGACCTAACCAGTCTTTATCATCTAAGTTTGCTCCATGATCTAGTTGTACAGTCACTACGTCACAATTACCTTTATGTGCAGCTAATATTACCGCTGTTTCATTTCTCCCATTGCGTTGATTGACGTCTGCTCCATGATCAAGCAGCACTGTTACTACGTCACAGTGACCTATAACATTTAAATATTATTAAGTACACGTAATTAAGAAGTAATATTAGTAAAAACATTAGGTATAATACAAAATTGCAACTGATTTGTTTAACATATGTATTTGCAGAAGTACAGTTTCGATGAAATGAATAGTTACCATTTAAAATCGATTTTTTTTACCACGTTAAATTTCGTTCAATTTTTCAACCTTGTTTATGATTATTCATTAAACTCTATATTCTCAATCACATCTATATTCAAATTCATTGAGTCTATATATTGTGATAGTTGACAAAGACACCACAAGAAGTCACCTGTGATGCACTCAAGTAGACAATCTGGCGGGTAAATATTTTGCTTGCTTGCTCTTTCTCTCTCTCTCTCTCTCTGTCTCTCTCTCTCTCTCTTTTTTGTGAGAAATGCTTTCAAGTATTTTTTGATAACAAGTTTCGAACTATTTTCTTACCAAATTGCTGTCATTACAAATCATATTGATATGAATGATAAAATCAAAATCAAAATTTTAATCTCTTAATTGGGCAAATCGGTAATTCAGCAGTTATTTTGAAACATAAAAAACATTAAATGCATTTCTTAAAAAAAAGAGAGAGAGAGAATGAGCAAGCAAGCAAAATATTTACCCGCTGGATTGTCTACCTGAGTGCATCACAGGTGACTTCTTGTGGTGAATTTATCAAGTATTACAATATATAGACTCAATGAATTTGAATATAGATGTGATTGAGAATATAGAGTTCAATGAATAATCATAAACAAGGTTGCAAAATTGAACAAAATTTAACGCGGTAGGAAACATCGAGTTTAAATGGTAACTATTCATTTAATCGAAACTGTACACACGGTATAATACAAAATGGCGAGTTATTTGTTTAACATATTAGCGTAAGTACATGAGTTATAATGAAATATAGCAACTGATTTCTTTAACATTTAACATAGCATAATTACACAAGGTATAATAAAAATTTTTAATCTTTTGATTAACATAATTTATAAGCGTAATAATACAAGAAGTTGACTTATATTTTTCCTAACATGAGCTTAAACTTTCTCACTGAACGTTTGCAATATTTTAGAATTTTTATCGATATATTTAAATAAACATGGATATGTCATGAGAACTTGTTTTTGTATGTTTAGCAGCCTTTTTGTCAAATTTCTAATAGTTCTTGAATAATCACTTTTAGGCTACTTGAAATATGTGACTTATGTTAGACTATTTTACTTACCATAGTAAGCAGCCACGTGCAGTGGTGTGTCAAGTGTATTAGTCAATATGCTACAATCAGCACCTTGGTCAAGCAGCATAAGCACCATCTCCATGCTGCCATACTTAACAGCAATATGTAGAATTGTTACTATATCTTTATTATAATCGTTGAAAACATTGAAAAATTTACCAACTTCGTATTTTCTTAATAGCAATTTGTTAATTTGTTTTTTATTTCCTTGTAAACATTTGATAATAAACTCTGCAATTTGACAGTTGTCTTCTCTAACTGCAATATCAAATATATCGTTTTTCTGTTTGTTTATATTTAATAAGGGATTATATTTGCCAGTTATATTTTTTAAATTCTTTAAAATGGAGAAATTTAAAAATTTTCTTGTTATTGCCATATTATCTGCATACAAAAAATAATCCAGTATGTCTTGTATTCTACTTAGTATTGATAACTTGTCACTTATAAATTTTGCAAGCAGAAATTCTGCAAATGTGAAATGTATAAATTTTGCTCCATCTACGGTTAAGTTTGTTATTATTCCTATTTTAACGAGATCGACTACTTCTTCCGAATCACTAAAGTGGTTTTGAACTTCTTTTTTCTCTTGTTCAGTTAGTAAATTTAAATATTCATCAGGCAGCAAACTAAATGCAGCAATTAATATGTGACTCTTCATGTTCTTGCTTGCCTTATCCTTAAGATCTCTGTCAAAATGTTCTGCATTTTCATTGCGACTTTGCTTTTCTGTTAAGTTTCTATGTATTTTCCTGTAAAAGAACTCCATATACATACCATAAATGTCTAAAAATGCTGTTGATGATTGATCAGCTTTGTAGCTTTGTAATCAAGGTTTAATGCTTCTCTGCATTTTTCTAAATTGATTGTTGCTAACATATTGGTTATTAGGGGAATTCCCATAAACTGAACAATGCTTCTACTAAGAGAATTCACACTTAGAATTAATGCTGCAGAAAAGTGACTAATTTTGTCGTTTTTTATAACGCATTCTTTATCTAGTTCATATTGAAAATATTTTGTACACATTTCTATGTGCTTTTGTTGACTTGTTGGCAACAATTTCATAGGAAATGCAATCAAATGTTTTTTTATGAAATTTTCCATATTTTCTCTGCTTGTTAGCCAGAATTTAATGCAACTGTTTCTCAATTTCTGTAGGAAATGCATGCATTCATTTTCATATTTTGGACAAATTTCATCAAAGCCATCAACGAAGAATACAACTTTTCTAACACTTAAGAGGTATTTAAAGATCAAATTTTCATTGTTGTCAAGTTTCTCTTCAAAGCACAATTGTTGTATTTCTTCAACATCCAAGTTTCTATTTTTATTGTTAATTGTCTTTAATTTTGAAAATATGTGAATTGTATTCAAATCACAATTTACAACCCAGCAGGTGTGATGTTGCTTCTTCAGTTTGCTAGCAATCTTGTTAAGAACGGTAGTTTTACCCATACCGGCAGTGTCAATAATAATGTTTGTATTGTTTTCGCTGCCCACTACAATATCTGCTCCAACACCATTTGTAGTTCTCTTACCGTTTTCTAATGAGCAGATTGTAACATATTTCTCTATATTGTCAACACTGCCTTTTGTTTCTAGCCAAACAAAACAGCTTTCCCTCACTTCTAGCCAATGAACATTCTTGTTAGGAAAGATTTCTGATATATTTGCTAATAGTTTTCTAATTTTTAAATCTGATTGAGTTAAATTATAGAACAAACTGCAGTTTGTGTTCAGTTTTACATTTGAAATGTTCACAAAATGGTTTTCATGTTCACCTAAGTCGCTAGGTTGCTGAACTGACACAAGCAATATATCAGAAGAACCAGGCTCAGCTAATGTTTTAAATATATCACTGCTGACCACAGGTGTACAATGAAATCTACGTTCTATATAACAATACTCAGTCTCTTCTTTCAGTCCTTTCAATTTCTTACCTATAACAACAGTATCTTGTTTCAGTAGTTTTTCCACAATTTCACTTCTCACAACGTTGCTAGTATCTTCTTTGTTTATTAAGTCTCTAAGTGGCACTTCATTGCCTTGAAACATTATTTTGAGTTCAAGAATGAAATTTTGTGTTTCCCTTGTAAGTGAGTTGAATTGGAATTTGTAATAAATATTCTTGCAGGTTTGTGGGACAACGTGTTTTGATGTATTAGGAATTAGGAAAACAGCACGTTTTTTTTTATTCGTTTCAACAATTTCTTCTATTTTATTAATATTTAAACACATTGAGACCCTATATTGCTACAATCTATGATAATCATGTCCAGGCAAAAGTTAAACAAGTTCAAGGTTTTCCCTAAATCTTGTGACTTCACAAACATATGATTGCCTAAATTATTTACTCTCTCATTGCTACTGAATTTTATTTCATTGTACACTTCTAGTAAAGCTAACAAGGTAGGATTATCTCCTGTGTTGATAACAAGTAGTGAATTGTTAATAATTATTGTAAACATTTCTGACTTTGAGTTATTATAATTTCTTGCTAAATGTTCCAACTTGTTTTCAAAAGATAAACGTGGCAGTTCCTTTAATGCAAATTCAAACAGTAAGTTAACAAATTTGGTCTCTGTGTAGTAGGCTTTATCTGTGCTCTTATCAAATCTTTCGTGTACCTTGCTTTCAGTTCTTTCAGTTAAATTTTGTTCCCTTACTTTGTTTTCAAAATTTTCTTCTAAATACCATTCACTAATTTTTCTATATAAAATTGCAAACAACTTTTCAAGAACATGCTGATCCTGTTTGCCGATCAATTTCCGAGATCTTCTCGCAGTTTAATGTCTAAGTCACTTACAGAACACTGACTGGACACAAAACATACTTTGTTCAGAAAATCACGATCATTTTCAAGAGAAGTTAAAAGTTTTTCGTTTCCAGTTTCACTGAAACGTTTTGCACAATTTTTAACGTCACTAGTATTAAACAATTTACACACAATATCTTGCGGAGACATGTCACACCACTGAACATCTGGGTCGCTGTCCTCAATCTTAGCTGTTGTGACAAATAACAATTTAAAGTCTCTGTCACTTGAAATTAGAGATCCTGTTTTTATGTCATTTCGATACTTGCTAAGTTTGAAAGGTTCCTTAGGTTTATTTTAGATTTCTTATCTGATCTCTCACCTATTAAAGCATGATTATTATTCGTAATTTTATTTTGAGAAGTAAAATGTTTTGCTTGCACACAAAACACAGTTTTAGTTTTGTCTAGTAATTCACAGTCTGCAATTAGGTCATCAAAATTTCCAAAACCATCTGCGTTGGAAACTAACTTAAAACTGACTTGATTCATGCTCGAATCATAAATAACAATATTAACTTTATTTCATACGTGAAGCCTTGAGCCCCTCCAACAGTTCCTTTACGTTTTTGTACATTACTAAGTAGATCTGAATCCATGTTTAAATAACTTATTGCAACGTTTTAATCAAAATTTTATATTAACAAATGTTCACTTACATCTTTAAAAACAAATTTAGTTTATAAAACATTTTTACACCTTTTGCTATATTTTTTCAACTCTGAAAGTGGTTCGCTTTTTTCTTATTCACTTTATAATATTTTGAAATAAATAACACTATTATTGGTACTAGAAAATGTGGAATGCAAAATAAGGTTGTCCATATCATTTGATCTGAAAAAAGATAATAATATTTTACTCAAAAACTGGTTATCCCATCCAATATACATTTCTACAAATACTATGGGTGGGTAGGTAGGTAGGTAGGTAGGTAGGTAGGTAGGTAGGTAGGTAGGTAGGTAGGTAGGTAGGTAGGTAGGTAGGTAGGTAGGTAGGTAGGTAGGTAGGTAGGTAGGTAGGTAGGTAGGTAGGTAGGTAGGTAGGTAGGTAGGTAGGTAGGTAGGTAGGTAGGTAGGTAGGTAGGTAGGTAGGTAGGTAGGTAGGTAGGTAGGTAGGTAGGTAGGTAGGTAGGTAGGTAGGTAGGTAGGTAGGTAGGTAGGTAGGTAGGTAGGTAGGTAGGTAGGTAGGTAGGTAGGTAGGTAGGTAGGTAGGTAGGTAGGTAGGTAGGTAGGTAGGTAGGTAGGTAGGTAGGTAGGTAGGTAGGTAGGTAGGTAGGTAGGTAGGTAGGTAGGTAGGTAGGTAGGTAGGTAGGTAGGTAGGTAGGTAGGTAGGTAGGTAGGTAGGTAGGTAGGTAGGTAGGTAGGTAGGTAGGTAGGTAGGTAGGTAGGTAGGTAGGTAGGTAGGTAGGTAGGTAGGTAGGTAGGTAGGTAGGTAGGTAGGTAGGTAGGTAGGTAGGTAGGTAGGTAGGTAGGTAGGTAGGTAGGTAGGTAGGTAGGTAGGTAGGTAGGTAGGTAGGTAGGTAGGTAGGTAGGTAGGTAGGTAGGTAGGTAGGTAGGTAGGTAGGTAGGTAGGTAGGTAGGTAGGTAGGTAGGTAGGTAGGTAGGTAGGTAGGTAGGTAGGTAGGTAGGTAGGTAGGTAGGTAGGTAGGTAGGTAGGTAGGTAGGTAGGTAGGTAGGTAGGTAGGTAGGTAGGTAGGTAGGTAGGTAGGTAGGTAGGTAGGTAGGTAGGTAGGTAGGTAGGTAGGTAGGTAGGTAGGTAGGTAGGTAGGTAGGTAGGTAGGTAGGTAGGTAGGTAGGTAGGTAGGTAGGTAGGTAGGTAGGTAGGTAGGTAGGTAGGTAGGTAGGTAGGTAGGTAGGTAGGTAGGTAGGTAGGTAGGTAGGTAGGTAGGTAGGTAGGTAGGTAGGTAGGTAGGTAGGTAGGTAGGTAGGTAGGTAGGTAGGTAGGTAGGTAGGTAGGTAGGTAGGTAGGTAGGTAGGTAGGTAGGTAGGTAGGTAGGTAGGTAGGTAGGTAGGTAGGTAGGTAGGTAGGTAGGTAGGTAGGTAGGTAGGTAGGTAGGTAGGTAGGTAGGTAGGTAGGTAGGTAGGTAGGTAGGTAGGTAGGTAGGTAGGTAGGTAGGTAGGTAGGTAGGTAGGTAGGTAGGTAGGTAGGTAGGTAGGTAGGTAGGTAGGTAGGTAGGTAGGTAGGTAGGTAGGTAGGTAGGTAGGTAGGTAGGTAGGTAGGTAGGTAGGTAGGTAGGTAGGTAGGTAGGTAGGTAGGTAGGTAGGTAGGTAGGTAGGTAGGTAGGTAGGTAGGTAGGTAGGTAGGTAGGTAGGTAGGTAGGTAGGTAGGTAGGTAGGTAGGTAGGTAGGTAGGTAGGTAGGTAGGTAGGTAGGTAGGTAGGTAGGTAGGTAGGTAGGTAGGTAGGTAGGTAGGTAGGTAGGTAGGTAGGTAGGTAGGTAGGTAGGTAGGTAGGTAGGTAGGTAGGTAGGTAGGTAGGTAGGTAGGTAGGTAGGTAGGTAGGTAGGTAGGTAGGTAGGTAGGTAGGTAGGTAGGTAGGTAGGTAGGTAGGTAGGTAGGTAGGTAGGTAGGTAGGTAGGTAGGTAGGTAGGTAGGTAGGTAGGTAGGTAGGTAGGTAGGTAGGTAGGTAGGTAGGTAGGTAGGTAGGTAGGTAGGTAGGTAGGTAGGTAGGTAGGTAGGTAGGTAGGTAGGTAGGTAGGTAGGTAGGTAGGTAGGTAGGTAGGTAGGTAGGTAGGTAGGTAGGTAGGTAGGTAGGTAGGTAGGTAGGTAGGTAGGTAGGTAGGTAGGTAGGTAGGTAGGTAGGTAGGTAGGTAGGTAGGTAGGTAGGTAGGTAGTTATTATTCCGCGTGTCTCTGACAGTTAGTGCAAATTGTAGTAGAACACCGTCCAAATACCAATCTGCCTGAACTTAAAGCAGCTGAGGGATCGCATAATGCTCTATGATATCTAAGTATATATCCAACTTGACCAGAATGAAAGGCCAATTCTTCTTCAAAGAGTAAACAGTCAGGGATCATAGTAACTTGGATATGCTAGAGAATAATGCGATACCTTAGCTTATTGCTTTAAGCACAGGCAGAGTCAGGTTAAGACGGTGCTGCAACATATTGGGCACATAATATCAGAAACATGCTGAATACGGTGTTTGCAGCTAGATAGTTTGTTTGAGATGAAAAATAATTGGAAGTGCTTTTATATCTCCTTACCTTAGCTCTGCTAATCCATACACCCCTTATTTTTTTCTCTAAGGCTACGTTAAAGATAAAGTCTTCAAGTGAGTGACGTCCGAAAGTTTAAACAGAGGATCACTGCCACCATCTAGTCAGTCACGCCGCAAATGCTCCATAATGTGTGGCTCGAGTTACAAGTTTGTCTTGACGTCTGTCGCGCAGCAAACAGTACGCACGTAAAGATACCATTATGTAAAAAGAGAGACAGTAAAAATATTTTAACAAATAATCACTTTTTTCTCCAGTAAGAGAATTAATAATTTTTTTAATTTTAAAACTGTTAAATTTTGAAATTGTAAAAATTTAAGCTATAAGTTTAAGTATAAATTTAAATTACGTTAACTCTTGTGTTTGTGTTTAACGTCTTAATATTCTCAAAGACTTGACCAAATAATGCCTGTTTATTGGGCAGCCAGAAAACTAAGGGGAAAAAATATTTTTCCTTAATGTATCGCCACTTCTTCTTGCACATTCAGACTAATTATAAGCAGTTGTATTGCAACATTAACTTTAAGATTAAGGTCAGTAAATTTTATTCTACTAGGTTCTAACACAGTAAGATCAAGTTCAAAAGTTTTAACGTGACGGGATAAATTTAACATATTAAAACACATTAGGAACCTATAAAAAGTTTATAATTGTGTTAAAAGAACAATAAAATTATTTAATTAAGAAATAAATATTTATTATAATGAATTATAAAAATAAAATTATGTATTCCGAAGTAAAAAAATTATTAAAAACATGTAGCCAATAATAGAACTTAAATGAATCTTAACTTTAAGCATGATATATAATTTTTTAAAATGTAGTTGTTTTTATTGTATTTTATATTTTTTAAAAATTAAGAGATGAAAATAAGCATTATTCAACTGGTATATTTGTTAAAAACTTTTCTCTCTAAGTAGAAAAAAAGAGAAAATACACGCCATTTTTTAAAACATCAATAAAGGAATAATTTACTTCACAAACTTAAAAAAATTCTACAATGTTTTTACTACTTGTCTTATATGTTTGCTGAATACTAAAGTCTACTTTATTTTTACAAGTTCGTTTTTTTGTGCAAAAACTTTAATTTATAATTTTATATTAGTCAGTAAAATCAGAAAAATTATTAGAAATTGTAGAAATGATGTGTATGCTTATTTCCCAAATAATAGGTAAATAGATTACAGTTTTTATAAATGTATTTTAATTTTTATTTAATCATGAGTTCTCTACTGAAAAAATAAATTTCATTTATAATATAAATTATTAATTATTGTAAAGA
>OX439132.1:47545270-47547770 GCA_949318235.1 Ecdyonurus torrentis
TTTGAAAAAAAGTTTTATAATAATAATAAGATTAAAATTATGTTATTTAAAATGGCAGGTTTATTAGCTTTCTGGTACATTAATTTAAAAAAATATATGAAGCAAATTAACATAGTTAATTAATAATGAGTATTTTTTGAACGCGAATTGAATTCCTATTTTTTGAACTAAGAAGTTAAATTCGACGTCAAATGTTTAATTAAAATTGGATTGTAATGGATTTTTTTTACACAATGTATGAAATTTTACAGCGTAAAAAAAGGTGTAATTTTATTTTGGAAATTTAAAAAATTTAACAAAGTAATTTGCACATTTCTAATTACAAAAATTTAGTGTTAAAATGAAGCCACAACTTTAACATTTGGCCTCAGTATTCACCAAAAATATGAAAAAATGTTTTTAAAAAAATTAATATTTATTGATAATTCGTTTCAATTTTACGATTTAATTAAATACTTTAGAATAAATGAGAAAAGTGAAGATAATGGCGAGAAAAAAAAGGAGGAGAAAACTTATAAGCTACTAAAAAGTCATCTTGATAATCTAATACGTAAAAAACTGTTTTTTCAAGCAAGTATGACAGCGTAAAATATCAATACTTCAAGGACATTTTTTTGGGTTAAATGTTTTATATTTTGCATAATTAAGCAATTTCGTTGGTAAACTCTGAAAATTTGATGTCTTTGAGAGACGAAAATAAAATTACGTAGTTGCTTAGCAAGATGACTTTTTAGTAGCTCACAAGCTTTTCCCTATTTTATTTTTCATGCATTGGCTTCACTTTTCTCATTTATTCTAAAGTATTAAATTAAATCGTAAAATTGTAAGACACTATCAAAAAAAACTTTTTATGACATTTTTTTTCATATTTTTGGTGAATACTGAGGCCAAATTTCAAAGTTATGGCCTCATTTTTACGCTAAAAATTTGTTAATCAGAAAATTGCAAATAACTTTGTTAATTTTTAAAATTTCCAAAATGAAATTATACCTTTTTATACGCTGTAAAATTTCGTATTATGTCTAAAAATCCATTACAATCAATTTTTAAAATAACATTTGACGTCGAATTGAACTTCTTAGTTGTAGAAATGAAACCAAAATTCGAGCTCAAAAATTACTCGGTATTAATTAACTTTGTTAATTTGCGTCATATATTTTTTCAATAAATGTACCAGAAAGCTAATAAACCAGCCATTTAAAAAAAAAAAAGAGTTTTAACCTTCTTACTATAATAGATATTTTTTTAAGACTTTTGTTTGTCATAAACTATTGCATTTTCTCGTCGGTCGCGTTTTTGAATCCCAAAAACGATATATAGCTACAGATATGGAGCCGTCTAAACTGTTACAGGTTTTCAGTAAAAAGATAAATATTAAAAAAATATATAATTATTGTAAAAGATAAACTAACCTAAATATAATATTATTTTACAGAAAAAATCTAAATATAATGTAATAGACAAATTTACTTAAGTATAATATTATTTTACAGAAAAAACATAAATATAACAATTTTTGTTAACTTGATTGACGCAGAGTTAATAATAATATTATTCATGCACAAGCAAACGTTACTGAACCACTGGCAAAAGCAAGGCAGCCACAAAGACAGAAAGAAGGCAGACGCATTAACTAAGTTGGGATTCCCCTCCACACTTGTTGGTTTCCCCTGTAATTATGAGGCACAAAATTTGCTCACAAATACCTTATATTTCTTTTGTCACAAAAACACACACTCATACACATAAATATAAATGTATATAAATATTTATTATTTATTTGCGTTTTCTTTATTGCACGTGTTTTCGGAAGAATTGTCGTAAGAAATAGCGCTATTTATCTGTTTAATTATTTTAGACTTTTAAATTAAATTTAAGTATATAAATGCCATCTTAATTAATTATCTCAAATTACGTAAATTATTACTGCAAAATTTTTCAAAAAAAAAAAAAAAAAAAAAGGAAAGGAAATCAACTGTATAGCTTGACTTTTTTTCTTTTTTAAACAAATCTTTCAAGTAATATATCGATGCTTCCGCGTCAAAACAGAGAATGTGCACTTTCCACCAGCGAGGCGAATGGAGGATCTGCAGTTTCCACGCAGCACAGTGAGTGGACTAGCGGCCATTAACTTAACATTGCAGATTCTCCATGGTGGAAAGTGCAGATCCTCCACTCGCCGCGCTGGTGGAAAGGTAACATTCTCTATTTTGATGCGGAAGCATCGATATTATATATTGATTTGTTGTCCATGTAAAAAATTAACTTTATGAAAAATCATTATAAAGAAATAAATAGTATGGCGATTCTACATGATACTGTTTAGTAATTTTTTTTCATATTTCGCGCAAAATTGACTACATAATTATATGCTACAGTAGCTAATAATTTTATTGCGTTTTATAAAAAAAAAATATTAAAAATTGTAACTTGTTATTTATTTTATTTTTTTAGAATCATATCTTTCAATGTATGCAAATATTAATGCTTCCCGTTTATA